>JBBPBX010002412.1:0-10605 GCA_038048925.1 Garcialebias charrua | reverse complement strand
GGGGGAAGGGGGGAGGGAGGGAAGGTTGTTAGTTTCTGCTCTGAAACTAACATTTCATAATGAAGGATAAAACAGCTGAAACTGTTTGTTTTGTCACTTAGCAAAACAACAAGTTTGCCAAGTTTATCTGGAGGAGGTGCAGACGCAGCTGCATCCGTCCAAGGCCACTAGAGTACTTGTTTTAAAATAAAATAAAAACTTATTCAGATGCTTTGTCTCTCTGATTCATTCAGCCACATTTTTTTTTTTTTTTTTTTTTTTCTGACTAAAGGTCTATCTCTTTTCTTTTTCCTTTTAGACAGACAACCTTTTGTGTACAGTAATTATTAATATATGTGAGCAAATCAATGTCAAACTGGAAAAACTTTTTAGATCCAGAAATCACCTCCAAAACAGCAACTTCTCAGACACAAAAACCAAGTACAGTACCTGCACATTCACTCTCAGAGAACAGAAAACAGGCTGCAGGCTCAGCTCGGGGGGGGGGGGGGTGAAGGCCCACAGATAACAGACAGGAGCCGAGCTACACATGCACACACTGAGGAAAATGGGAGGAAGAAAAAGCAGAGGTGCAGGGCTCCAGAAACAAACATACACATAAAAAGACTAAACAAATACAGTACATAATGACGCGTCAAATATAAAAATAAACGTTCCTGTCTCAATATTACTTCTCGCCTGGCCGGACACACTAAACGTCCAATTTAAAGGTCAGGCAGCCAGCCTCACATTTCTGGTCTTGGCGTGTTTTTGGCTGCCCTCGCTTATAAATCACGGAAATCTTGGTTCTGCCAACTAGCGTGTGCGCAAAATTCGCCTAGTTATCGAAAAGCAGACACCTCATTCATAGTGTCAAGTCATCGGCTCAGGGTGAACTATTTCCTGTTACTGTAATCAAATTGTTTTAAAAACGACATATCAACAAACACTATTTAACACTCACATTTCTTGCTGACCTGCGTGGATGTCTAGGAATCTCCGCCAACCCGATCCTGACCGCACCATGGACAGAGGAAGCTGGCCAGAGACAAACCCAATCACTGGACTTTCTGCCATATTTACCGTGCCTCGCAGCTGCGCTCCGTTCAGAGGTCTTCAGGAGCAGGCGTGGGGAGAATGGGTTTTCGGCACCAAAATGATGGGGATTTTAAACCCCTGTTACCTTAATAAAAACCACACAAAGATAAACAAGAGAACAGTGTTAAATCAGACAAACAACCTTGCAAGGGGGAAGGGCTTTTAATGTCCTTTGAAACTAGTTTGGTCTCAAATACATTGTCCTGCACAATTCCAAATTGTACTGGACATGACAAGCTATTTATACAAGAAGCAGGTGGAGTTTGACAAGCTCTGACGTCTTACAGATAAAACAAACAAGTCATGGTTCTGATCAAACAAGAACATCTAATCCCAACATTTGTCAAGGCTAGAAGACTGTCTTTTCTGTATCAGAGAAAAAGCAAACAACATGTTTGTACTATCAAATATAAGTGTTTAAAGGGAACAGAGAATATTTGATATAAGTGAGCTGGGTTATAATTATTGGGTCAGAGTAATTAGTTTTAGATGATAAATATTGAACATCTCCATCAGAGACCCTCTTGGATCATAACACAAAGAGAAAGGTGAGGAACCTGACATGAAAAGTACTGTAGACAAGAAAGTGTCAAACGAGTAAGACGACCCAGAGTAGAGACCAGATCCCAAAGTAATCTGTGATAAACAGCACATTTCATCTGTTAATTTGTAGTAGTCAAAATAATCCATAAGTACAGTATACAGGTGGTCCTCGAGTTACAGCGCCCTCGACTTATGGCAACTCGGACATACGAACATATCATATTAATAAAAAATTAAATTAAATGATTTTTTAAATAAAGTATAATTATAATTATAAATTTTAAGCCTTTTTGCGCAGTTTCCGACGGTTTCCGGAAATGCCACCTCCGCCATTTTGCGGTTACCGCCGTTAGTTCCAGCCTCTACAGCCTGCTTTGGAGGACTTTGTGTCCGATAAGAGGTTGCCTTATACGGATAAATGAGCTAGAAAACACTCGGTGAACTCTGTGGACGTCTCAGGCCCAAAGCAGCAGCTGCCGATCGCTCCGCTGCATCCCACCACGCCAGCTGACACCACTAGCTCATGGAATGGGCTAATGCACAGCTAATGGCGGAGCTAAGATGCTAACGCGGACTCCCACCATTGACACAGAGCCGACGGGCGGTGAAGAGGCCATCTGCGACCGGGACCTCGCCCCGATGTCCGCTTGGCAGCTTAAGATGTCGGATGGACACTGAGCTAACATGCTAAAACGAACAGCGCCGACAGCCTTTTGGATAGGCTGAATAATGGTAAATAAGTTTGTTCTCTGATGCAATCTGAAATGTCCAGACATTGTGTGTGATTTTAAGGGAAGAACTTCCCCTATATCTGTCACTACCGGGGAGCTGGGAGATAAAAAGTTAAACTGTGCTGATTTCATCATCACAGGCAGTTTATTGATCTCCTCATCTCCGGAGTTTTGTTCTAACGATTAGAGGTGAGGGGGAGATACTCCAGTTCCTGAGATAATGTCCAATTCCTGTTGAAACTGGGTGATTGTGAAAGAGTTTTGGCCAGCTCTGTTCCACACGCAATCCTTATCTAAAGGAATAAAAGGAGACAGCCTGGACCCCCAGAGTCAGAGTCTGCAGGGGATGAGTAGATTGCCCGTTTGTTTTAACGCCCACTCAGCCTTTGGATTGAAAACGGCTCCCCAATCCACTTTGGTGTCAAATGGTAAGAGTCTTTGTTTCAGCGTTAATCATTGTATGAAGTTTGGGATGCAAGTGTGTTACTTGTTTGCTTGCTTGCTATTGATTTTCTGTGGTGAAATAAAGAACATTTGTTCTAAGCAGAAAATAGTTTCCTGTGGGAAGTCTCTTGAGTTGTGATTTCTTTTGAAGGTTCGCCGATCTCTCGATCCTGCATAAATAATATTTCATAAAACATTTACGAATAAAAATTTACAAGACATTTATAAATAATATTTCATAGAACATTTTTGGCGTTGTCGGCATGATTACAAAGAGAGACTGCATAATGTTCTAAAGAATGTTCAAAAGAAAATCAGCAAAGGGAGATGACACAGGAAAGGACTGAAATAGTACCAGGATGGGAAATACCCTGTTATCAGTCTATAGCATTGTGCCTGAGGGATGGAGCGGGACGTTCCGAGCATTGGGAAGGGTCTCTATGAGATGGAGACCCTGAGACTTTGTGAGAAGTTCTACGAGCAGTAGACGTGAAAATAAAAATGACTGTAGAAGGGTTGCAACAACATTTGTGGGTTTGTGCCGTTACCTGGAAACGGCAGAATGAAATAAATCAACAGAGTCAAACAGAAGTTTTGAAACAGAAAAAAACATTAGAAGAAGCTGAGTTGGCCTCTTCATTACAGCGTCAGCATGTGCAGTTGTTAACTACACAGCTAGAAAACATGGCCCTGATTGCTAAGGAAGCAGTGGTTCAGGTTTCCATGTTAAAAAGAGAAAAAAGGAAAACTAAACTGTCGGCATCACCCAAAAGAATACGGGCTTTTGTGGCTGGGTTAGGAATGGGATGGAATCCCTCTAGCTGGGACGGAGATCTGTGGGGAGATAATACAAGTGATGATGATTCCACTAATTCCTCATTACGCTCCACATCCCGTAGTAAAAGTGTAAAACCAGTGCAACGGAGGAGGTAGGAACAGATAGTGAGACCAGATGTCTTACAAGCAAGAGTAGACACAGATGGTAAACTTGTTGATGAGAATGGTGTACAAATTATGGATGCTGTCCCACATGATCAACCGCAACCTGAACTGAGAATGATAAATGAGGATTACACTCAGGTAGAAGTAGCTTACTTAACCAGGAGGCTCCGTCAGCAGCCGGGAGAACATACAGATGTGTGTTTGTCAAGATTAATTGAGGACGGAGCAGGACAGGTGGAAATAGATGCAAGGGATGGGATGTCTTTTGCTGGGTTGTCCACAGAAGCTACAGTGAATGCTGATTTCCGACGAGAAGTGAGAGATTTAGGAAATGATTCTAGATCTCTGTTTGATGTTTATGCTGAAGCTGTTGGCCAGGTTTATCCAGCTCTCACTGACTGGCCAGAGATAACAGGACAGTGGGTCACTCTTTGGGAGTGTGTACAAGGATTGGTTTGATTGTGTGTGAGAGATGCTTTAACTGTTGCTACTGTGGATCAGTATCAGTTGCTACCTATTCCAAAGGCTGTGAGGGATCAACTGATAAGAACAGCCTCTACGCACTATCGCTCTGCAATGTTGACTGTAATGTCTGAAATTTGTAGCTGAATCATGGAGTTAGGAACACTGGGAGACTGGGGAACAGGAGAAGTAGAAAAACAGGAGTATGGTTCTTAACATGTGGGTCATGGGCCAGAAAGGGATGGTCGAAGTAATGCATAGGGACCAACTCGTTCTGTTTTATGGAAAGCTTTAATATAGTCTGGGGTTCCACTATCTGAAATAGATGGATTACCAACAGAAGAGTTGAAAGAATGATGTCAGAAAAAGGCATTAAAAATCCAGTGTGCTAGATTCAATGTGGAACATCTGACTCAAGCGTTGAGAGATGTGTTTCAAACTTCTGTTGTTCCTTCTGCACCTCCGTATGAACCTGACCAGACGGTCATGAACAAAAATAAGACCACCAGAGTGGCAGAGGTCTCCTCTGATTCTGAGTCTTCAGAGGACAATGAAGCAGTGAGGGTGCGAGTTGTGAAACAGGAAAAAGGAAAGGAGAAAAACAGAAAGTCCTCTGACTCTGAGTCTTCAGAGGACAATGAAGCAGTGAGGGTACGAGTTGTGAAACAGAAAAAGAAAAAAGGAAAGGTGAAAAACAGAAAGTCACAGCTGTACTCTAATCTGTCAGACCTAATAAGTTTTGAATAATGGATATTGGGCATGGATTTATTGGCAGGAATGACGTTCCATTTAAAACAGGGACGTTTTGAGTTTGGGGTAGAGAGACCCCTACAGGTCAAATCAGTTTTGGTGGGAAAAGTAAAAATGAAACCTTTTATCTAAGGGAAAACTAATCATTGTCATTCTGTTTGTCAAAAAGCATTGTGTTTCTTTACAGCTTGGTGTTTCCATGGCATCTGCTGGTGGGAGAATCAGAGGTGTGCAGAGGACGGCATGGCCGAACCTGGAAAGTGCCATGAAGGTGGTATCTCATGGGTCATCACGTTCTTTGTCGTCGGTGCCATGGTGCTACTAGGCAACCTCTCCTCCGCAACACCCGAACGTGTCCTGGAGGAGAAAAATGGTCCTTGCAGTCTACTATGGAGAAAGATGAACCGTGTGTCATAAAACAAGATAACTTTGAATGTCCTACGAATCAGTCATGCGTAGTGGCAAGTGTAAGCAATCCTTGTACTTTCTACGTATGAAGGAAGTGTTTCAACGGACATGACATTCCAGTGGTGGTAAACCGGACTACATGTAATCTGCAAGTATTACATGTAAAAGTTCAAATGGAACGTTTCCAGAGAGTGGTATCCACTCATAACCATAATGAGTGGAGAAGATTGTGGAACATTTCTGACGATCATTGGCTATCTTCAAAACCTGAAATGACTAAATGTGATTATACCATAAGTGAAGGTCATTGGACTCAATACCAAATAAGTACGACTACTACAGTGTGCAAATATCATGTTTTACCCGTGATAACTGAAAGTTATGCACCATAACTCATGTTCTCTGAAGGAAGGGAACGAGGTGTAACATACTTGCTATGGGAATTGCACTCCCGCGAGATTACCTGAATGAATACAATCACGCCTTTAGGGCTAGGACGTCAGCGTCGCGCCAGAGGCCCCACCCTCTAGGTATTTAAGCGGCTGACGCCCGTCCATCTTTCTCCAAAATTGGACTTCACCGAGCTTTCGGCATTGAAAAGGGCCAGATATGTTGCACCTCGTTCCCTTTCTTCAGGGAACATGAGTTATGGTGCATAACTTTCAGTTCCCTTATCAGTCAGTCACTCGGTGCAACATACTTGCTATGGGAACGTAATTCATTCACGCCCTTTGAAATGCTCAGTAAAATGCAAGTGAGAACATCCGCCTGGAAAGACAGGTATCTCCCGACTGCTTTCTACAAGATATGTAGAGGGCATAGGCTGAGAGGAAAAAATGCCAAATGTAAAAAACATCAGCTTTATGTTTCAACTGGGCATATAGATAAACAATACCAGCTAGAGACAGCCTAAGCGTGCTCTACTAGTGTGAGTACTCATCATCTCCTTTTTCTCTCTGGAGCAACCTGAGAAATAGGAGGAGCAAGGGATCCATTACTTCACAAGTAATTGGGTGACAAAATGTGGAGGTAGAAAACCCAGGTCAAGTACAGGGTAAACTCCCAGTCCCTATGGTGGAAAAACATTTTTCCTTCTTGTTACATATAGGACACCACTGACAAGTGGGACCCATCCTGATGTTGGGGATCAGTCAGGGAGAGGGAAAACCCTTCCCTTAAACATCTCCTAGACAAATCATAAACACCAAGGGGTACCCTTGTGTATGTTGTAACTGTTTGTTTTTGGATAAAACAATCGAAGCCCTTAGGCTCTCAGCCAGTCCCCTTCAAAGGACAGGCTGACAGTTGCCACAACCCTGGATGTGGGTATAGAAGCTACCCACGTGCCTGAGTCAGCAGATCCCTGTAAGGAGGCAATTGCCATGGTATCCCTGATAACATTGAGATGAACTCCGGGAACCACGGTTTCTGTGGCCATCTGGGAGCTATGAGGATCAGGGAGAGAGCTCCCTGGCGTACACGTTCCATTGTCTGCCCGATCAAGGGGACAGGTGGAAAGCCATAGTAGAGCACCCCTGCTGGCCAATCATGTGCCAGAGCATCCATTCCCAATGGTGCATCTGTTTCCCTCAAGGAGGAGTAGAGGTCACACTGTGAGCTAGCCCTGCAAGCGAACAAGTCCATAGAGGCTCTCCCAAATCGTGACCAGACCTGTTCTACAATCCGTGGGTTCAGGCTCCATTCTGACACCAAGAGAGGCCCCCTTGAGAGGGCATCTGCTCCATAATTTAAATCACCGGGGACATGAGTCGCCCTAAGTGACAAGATTCTTGGAGCACACCACGTGAGCATCCTCTGCGTCAGTCCGAGGAGGGCCTGTGACCTAGTCCCTCCCTCTCTGTTGATGAAGGACACTGTGGTCTTGTTATCTAATTTTACCAGGATGTGCTGTCCAGCAATCAGACCTCTACTGAATAAGTATTTTAATGACAGGAATACAGCCAGCAACTCCAGGAAGTTGATATGTAATCTCGCTTCCCGTTCATTCCAAAGGCCGCGGGCGTTCTGATCTCTGCAGATCACCCCCCATCCTGTTTTAGAGGTGTCCGTCATGATTACTACACGAGATGACACCCATCCTAGTGAGACCCCTTCTGTGAAAATGGGCAGGTCTCTCCAAGATTCCAGGGCCCTCAGGCACTCTGAATCTATCCTAACCTTTCCTGCTTGATTAGTCAGGGTAGGTTGTGTCCATCGGTTTAGCCATACTTGTATGGCCCGCATTTTCAGTAATGCGTGTGGCACATAGGGAATAGCTGCCGCCAAGAGGCCTAAAAGGCGTTGGTAGGTCTTCACAGGGACCCGTTGGTCCAGTTTAAATTTTTCCAGGCAATGGTGAACGGAGGAAACTTGTTCCTTCGAGAGCCATGCTCTGTACCGGACAGTATCGATCTGTACTCCCAGAAATACGGTAACCCGTGACGGAGTAAGATCGCTTTTTTGTAGGTTTATGACAAAACCGAGAGACTCCAGGTGAGAGATCACCCTATAGGAGTGTGACTGGGCCTGCATTCTGCTTCCAGCCAGAATAAGCAGGTCATCCAAGTAATTCATGATCCTGAGTCCTTGATTCCTAAGGGGGATCAGGACTGCGTCCAGACATTTAGTAAATGTACGAGGAGCAGTCTTTAAAGTGAAACTAAACCCAGGTTGAGATGGTAACTCCTCCTTCCAAAATCTCCCTGAAAATAGGCGTGTCGAGAGACAAGGATGGGTGGAGGTAGAGTTGTGCTTTTGTTCACGCCTCCACCTGCAACAACCTAAAGCAAATTAAACCTCTAGCCAACAACATACACCAAGCAACAACAAAGAATAAACATGTAGATGTATTTATCCATTCCACCCATTCCATCCAAAACCAAAGGCCTAAAAAAATGAAAATGAAAAGAAAAATAAAACCGCTTGTCAGGAGTGAAATGCAGCATTTCCATATAAGGTATGCACTTCTCATCTCTGCAGGGGATTGGCTCTGCTTGAACCACCTGTGTGACATCACACATGAGCAGACATGTCACACATGAGCGTTTGCACAAATAAGAAAATTAAGGTGTAATCCACCAGTTCAACCCATAGAACTACCGTAAACACATATTTAGACCAAATATTGCCAAATATTGCCAATTTACACAGATATGCACAATTATGTGAGAATAAACACAGCCATAGTGCTAGATAACATTTTAAACACATTCTAGGGAGTTTATCAGCTAAAAAAAGTTAATTTTGGGTTTAGTCGCACTTTAAACCGAAGGTTAAGGCTTTGAATTCAAAAGCATTCCCTTCGAACGTAAAGCGGAGAACTTCCTGTGTTTCCTCCACACGCCTATGTGGAAATAGGCATCTTTTAAATCCACTGTACATGTGTAGTCTCCTGGTCTCACACTCTGGAGAACTTGCCGTAGTGTAAGCATCTTGAACTTAAAGGTTTTAATTCTGTTGTTGAGAGCCTTGAGATCCAGAATCGGTCTCAGTGAATGATCCTTTTTGGGCACATGGAAGTACTTGCTATAGTGGCCAGAGCGTAGTTTGCGTCCTGAGACCAAACTAATTACTCTCTTTTGCAGCATTGTCAAGACTTCCTCCCTCAGCACGTGTGCACGCGTAGGGTTAATCTTAGATTGCAGCACCCCTGTGAAGTGGGACGGTCTTTTAGTTAACTGCAACTTGAGCCCATGACATATTGTTGTCATGACCCAATATTTGGTAGACACGCCTTCTAGGCCTGCGCGTGCACGCAGAACCTGGATGGCATGTTGAATTGTTGCTCATCGTGTTTTTGTGCTAGAGGGATGGCCTTTGACCCCTCTCACGCTCTTTCGAGCAGACTGGTTGGCCCAACAGAAGATATTTCGAGATCTGACCGTCTCTGGCAGGGCTCGTGTATCTTTCTGTGGTTCATAGTTTGACCACATGGTTTGTGTTTTATAAAAATGGGACTCGAGTCAAGAACCAGGGCAGTCTGTGCTTTGGTACTTTTATTTTTGTACATGCCTGAAACAGTGTTTGTTTTGTTTACACATACAGTAGGCGAGTCATGTTTGGTGAGTGCGCACATGTCACCAGCTCCTTGTAGTATTTTACAAGAAGAGACTGTGCTCAAAATGTTAGGTTCCCGTACTATGTGGGCGGGCAAACCTGTAAAATCATCCGTTCATCCTGCTTCATCAGGTCCGAATCAGCGTTCCACACGGGGTCAATGAAGAGGCCCTCGGCCGGTACTGAAAATTTTCACTGTCACCAGCGGGTCTCTTCCGTGGGAGGCCACGCATGTCTTCCTTTGGGGGTGCAAAGCTTTTCCTCTGCAACCCCTCTCGGAGGGCTTCTGCCTGTTTGCGTCTTTGTTCCAGCCTGGCCTGGACGCGTTCCAGGGCTCCCCCGAAGAGTCCCGTCGACTCGGTCGGGTGCTGGAGGAAAGTGGACCTCTGGTTTTCCGGGAGGTCCGACAATGTTAGCCAAAGATGGTGCTAGGCGATAACTATTTCCACCATTGCTTTGCCTTGGGAAATGGCTATTGTCCCCATCATGCGGAGCACGAGGTCAGAGGCACGGTGGACCTCCTCCATGGCCTCCGTTGCGGCCTGCTCGTTTTTTGTTACCTGGATATCCTACAGTTTTTCTGCCAGGTACGCCTGTACCATGGTTGATTCATTCATTGCGTGAGCCACGAGGCCCTGAGCCCTGTAGCACTTTTCAAGATGTTTCTCTGAAGCGCGGCAGGCCCTGCTGGGTAGCGTTGGTTTTGTCCCCGTGGCTGCGGGGGCCAGATGAGCCGCCAGAGTCTCCGCCACTGCACTAAAACCATAGATATACGGAAGGATCTGATGTCGTATATCTCCGTATCCTTCACATATACTTATACTTATATTTCCGGATATTCCCGGAAATGGACCGCAATGATCCTTAAAAGATCCCAAAATCCCAAAATCCGGATACTTATCTTTGGCAGACCCTTGACGAATAACAGCCACATTTATTTTGGATCTGCCGAAGATAAGTATCCAGATTTTGGGATTTTTTAAGGATCATTGCGGGCCATTTCCGGGAATATCCGAACACAGATCCTTCCGTATATCTATGGTTTTAGTGCAGTGTCCTCTGTCAGGGGTACGCTGGCGAGGCCCACTGTCTCCATTCCCACGACATCAAGGAGTCGGGATAGTGGCAATGTGATGGGAGCTCCGGGTTCCGCCCAGGAGCGTTTGAGCTCCATTAGAAGTCCAAAAAAATA
>JBBPBX010002411.1:0-90972 GCA_038048925.1 Garcialebias charrua | reverse complement strand
ACAGGCACTTCCGGTGTCGGACAGGAAGTTCAATGCACATTCGCTTCTACAGTGACAGCCTCAAGAATATTGTGGATTGGCCAAATTTTACTTTTAATTATTGTTACATGTTTTGGAACAACAGGTTAAGATTCCAGTGATGATATTTTAAGTTCATATTTCATACATAACTGCAGATTTAGTAATATGTTTTTCTGTTTCTACAAATAACACCAATCTTTCATTTTTTAAAACTGTTACAATTTTATTGACATGTAACATTTACAGTATTTAAATAAAGTTGCTTTGATATTTTGATTGGAATTGATTGATTACATATTGTTAAGTTTATATTACAAATGTTTTAGTTTGGAACACACTTGTTGATCAACTGGGACAATGGAGCGGCGCAGATTTTTTAGGATACATGCCACTTTCAGTTTTGTCCAAAGTAGTGTACTCCACCATCATCAATGTGTGTATATATAAATATATATGTATATATATGTATATATGTGTATATGTATGTACTGTATATATAAATATATATGTATGTACAGTATATATTATGTATGTATGTGTACATATATGTGTATATATACACACATATGTATGTATATATATAAACACGTGTGTGTGTATATATATATATACTCACGCATATGTTTGTATGTGTACACATGTATGTATATACAATATATATACATATATGTGTATATATACACACACATATATATATATATACTGTATATGAACATTTGTCTGTGGCTGAAAAAGCCACAGACAAAGCAGAATGTTCAAAAAAGAAACAAGCTCATCCACTTTGGTTGTGTGTTCTTTTCCAGCTCTTCTTCTAATGTGTGTGTTAGTGGTTAATAAAGAGCTTAATGTATCACTAGCGCCACCAGCTGGTTAGAAGCGTTGATATTAATGATCCACCCACTGCAGGAGAATTACCCGCCCACTGCAGGAGAACTTCACGCCCACTAAAGGGGTCCTAAGCGTGCAGTGGATACAGAAATAAACCGGTCCCATAGGAACTGGCCCAAACTAGCCACAATGGGACCTTACAGGAACCAGACCTGTTGATAACAGGCATTAGGAACCAGTGAGGCCCAGGGCCTAAAGGGCTGCGCTTATATTCATAGAATCTGGGGTTACAATACGTAATACGGGTGTAACGATACACAAAACTCACGAGACGAGACAAATCACAGATCTCGCGAGAACGAGACGAGATTTTAACATTAGTTCAAAAAAACTTCTAAGATCGGTTTTATGCCGCAAAAAGGCTTTTATTCTGTTTTAACATGTATTACAAACCCAACTGATGTCTTCATTTTACTGATTGAATCTCCTTAGACCTTAGAACGTTCAACTTTGTTAAAAAAAATAGATATTCACGCAGGACTTTCCAAAAATTGAACATAAATATCCGCATCAGCGCTGAATCTGCAGCCGTCACTCACCAGTGTTGCCAGATTGGGCGGTTCACCGCGATTTTCCTTCTGACTTTTGCGGGTAAAGAGTGCTTTGGGTGGGTGGGACTCTATCTGGCAACACCGGTCACACCGGTGTTTACACGCGTGTCTTTACATTCGGGGCAGCGTCGGCAGCGCCGGGACCCTCCATCAATGTAGAGGCGTCTGCGGCACCGGGACCCTCCATCAGTAGTTGGGGCGTCTTCTATAGCAACTTCATCCGGCGAAGCCATGCTGTCCGTGACGCTGACTTGCTAGGGGCTCTGCTAGCGCTAGCATTAGCATCTCGCGAGACAACGTTACCTCTCAACGAGAGATATCGCGGGAGTTTAATATCGCGAGATCTCGTACAACGAGATCTTGTTACATGCCTAATACGTAACCAACGTTCTATTTCATATAAGCTGCGCCCTTTAGGCCAATCGCTAGTGGGTTAAAGGCGGAGCAGGATGTAGTCTATACCTCACTGGGTCCATTCAGACACCAAATAAAGCAACTGCTCACATAACACCTTTTTCACTCAGCCTTCTGTGTGCGTAATTACGCGCTCCATGCGTAATAGCGAGCCAGAGAATAATCTCTGGTGGAGGAAGGGCTGAGATAACAGACCTGTAGCTGCAGGCTGAAACAGACACAAACCTGCGCTGAAAAAACAATGAACAATGCAGGTCAATGCTTTATCACTGTCTTTTGTGTGCGTGATTGTGCATAACATGCGTAACAGCGCAGCAGAGAACCATGACTGAACTCTGAAGAGAGGGGAAGAACTGAGAGAACAAATCTGCTACTGAGAACAAACCAGTGAGCAGAGTAGGTCGGAAACTGCCTCACTCAGCCGTCTGTGCGTAATTACGCACTCCATGTGCAACAGCGCACCAGAGAAAATAATTAACTCTGGTGAAGGGCCAGAGGCTGAGGGAACAGATCAGTAACATCAACAGTCATGAACTGTGACTTTATAATAAAAACATCTCACACTACGTCTGCCTGCAGACAAATGTGAGCTCAGGTTAAAACTCCATGAAACTTTAAGACAATCATTCTGACAGAACCCTGAAAACAGAATGAGTCATGGAAAACGTGGAAGCATCACGTAATAAAAGCGAATAAATGAGCACGGTGATACCCACGCGGCCGCCGTACAAATGTCATCCACTGACATCCCTCCATGCAAGGCCGTGGAATGGGCACGGAGTTTTGAAAACTAAAATACTGCTAAGCATTATGGAAAAGACAACAAAATCCACTGCCTTACTGGTTAAGGGAGTGGCTGTGTTGTATTTCCCATCATGCTTAGCGTTTTTTTAGTTTTTCCAACTGAACCATGAGTCAGAAGGACGTGTGTGGTGAAGACATGCCTCCTGTTAGCTGTTAAAATTTGTGAGGTTCCTGGGGCTAGGCTCAAAGAGCCTTCATTGGATGTCTCACCCCGTGTGAAATAAATGTTCTCAGTTCAAAATCTTCATTATACACAGTCGTATACTTGAACGGTATTGGATCGGAAAAGTATCGGTATCGGTCAATACCCAGTTTTAAAGTATCGGTATCGGATCGGAAGTGAGAAATGTGGATCGGTACATCCCTAAAAATTAGGCCCCATGCCAAATTTCTGAAGAACAGAAACTAAAAAGGGCCATTCTACCCGATCGAAGGCCTTTTCTGCATCGAGAGAAACAATCAGAGCAGGGTCTTTATGCTGATTAAGATAATGAATGACATTCAGTGTACGACACACATTATATGTTCCATATAATAATAATAATGTCTTTTCCTGTCATCTGCGTATGTTTCCCATACACAGACGAAATTCGTCTCTGCATTTAACCCAACCACCTACCAGGTGGTGCAGTGAGCAGCCATAGAAAGCGCCCGGGGAGCTGGAGAAATAGGTGTGCACTCATAGACACCCCAAGGTGTGTAGTGGCCGGGACGCGAACCCACGTCCTTCGGGTCCCAAGTCAAAAGCCCTGCCACTACACCATCTTGGCTCCTATCTAGATTTCACAAAACCTGTCTGATCAGGGTTTATTATCTTTGTAAGAATTTTTTCTAGTCTCCGCGCCAGTGCCTTGGCAACAATTTTGTAGTCAACATTAAGGAGACTGATAGGTCTATAGGATGTGCAATCCAAGGGATTTTTATCTTTCTTCAGCAATAAACTGATGGAGGCAAAATTCCAGGACGGAGGAACCCCTCCTGCTAATGTGTCATTTATGGTAGGTAAAATATGGGATGGATCTCGGGCCAGAACTTCTTATAAAATTCCAATGGGAATCCATCTGGACCAGGGCACTTTCCAGTCGGCATCGGTTGGATTGCCATCCAGACCTCCTCAGGTGTAAAGGCAGCATCAAGGGCAGAGCGAGCCTCTTCTGAAAATGAGGGCAAGAGAATACCATCTAAATAGGAACCGATATCTGTCTCAGTTTTTCCAGCCGTGTAAAGAGTTTTATAAAAGTATTGATGCAGACGGATCACAAGTAACGTCCCCATTTCATGTTCTTATCCTGTTAATAGAGCGATCATTAATTTGTTTCTTTAATTGACAGGGAAGCAAGCGGCTTGACTTATTACCGAATTCGTAATATTTCTGTTTAGTATAAAGTAACAGCTTCTGGGCATGGTGGGTATGGTCCATATTTAGTTTTGTTCTAGCAGCGATTAAAGTCTTGAGATTCCCTGATGTAGGAAACTGTTTCCTGGACAGTGGACCCCAAGTACTTGAAGTTCTGCACCTTTGTGACCTCTGCTCCTTGTAGCCTCACTGTTCCACTGGCCTCCCTCTCATTCACACACATGTACTCTGTCTTACTACGGCTGACTTTCATTCCTCTTCTTTCAAGTGCATACCTCCACCTTTCCAAGTTCTCTTCCACCTGTTCCCTGTTCTTCTTCAACTCCCTACGAAAAGCATTAGACCTAAACAATGACTCCATATACTGTAATGCCGTATTTGACGGTATTTGTAAAAATCTTTTTGAGGAATGTTACTCTTGTCCCTGATTTGATTAAATGATTTAATAGATCCAGAAATCATAAGATCACAGGAGTCATTTCTTGGGCTGCCACTAGCGAAGCGGGGCCAGGTGGTCCTCTGGATCATTGTCATCCATGCGGCGATGCGGGAAACGCAGACCGTGGATGTGGCGCAGAGGTTCAAATGACGTTGGCGACCTTACAGAGGGAGCTCTGTGTCTCCTCCGGCATGTCTGCTTCCTCCAGCCTCTTCGAGATGCTGAGGGCCAGCAGGGCAATATTGTTGTTCGCCGCCGCCTGAAACGAACATTGGTGAGCTCGGTTTGAGAGCCGAATGATTGTTTGGGCAAACTTTCCTGGAGGGACCGGTCGCTGGTCCATTCTGGAAGCCTTAGCACCGAAAACGCCTCCGTAAGGCTTGGCTCCAGAGGAGGAAACCGAGGGAAAATCCGCTCTGTAAACCCGTCCACTCTGGTGATGGAGGCGAAGGTGGGGACGGGGAGCCATCAGCTTGCCGGGCCCAGTTGCAGCCTCGTTCCAGTGTGACGTCACAGCTGGGAAGGAGGGCCAGATAGGGTCTGGGCGATGAGCTGGGACAACGCCAAAAAACCTTCCCGCTAGAACATCCAATGGGGCGGGGAAGGAAAAGGGACAGAAACAATCCCTTAGCGCTAGCTCAGCCTCCTGATTTATGCCGGGCAGTTTCAGGAGGAGAGCGCCTGCAGCTGAAAAACCATCCACTCTGGTGATGGAGGACGGAAGTCATCAGCTTTCCGGGCCCAGTTGCAGCCTCGTTCCAGTGTGGCGTCACAGCTGGAAAGGAGGGCCAGATAGGGTCTGGGCTCCGAGCTGGGGCAGCGCCAAAAGCCTTCCCGCCAGATCATTTGATGGGGCGGGGAAGGAAGAGTGACAGAAAGAATCCCTTAGCGTTAGCTCACCCTCCTTATTTATGCTCGGCAGTTTCAGGAGAACGCCTGCAGTTGAAAACCCGTCCACTCTGGTAATGAAGGACGGGAGCCATCAGCTTGCCGGGCCCAATTGCAGCCTCGTTCCAGTGTGATGTCACAGCTGGAAAGGAAGGCCAGATAGGGTCTGGGCGATGAGCCGTGACAGCGCCAAAAAACCTTCCTGCCAGATCATTCGATGGGGCGGGGAAGGAAGAGGGACAGAAAGAATCCCTTAGCGTTAGCTCACCCTCCTTATGTATGCTCGGCAGTTTCAGGAGAACGCCTGCAGTTGAAAACCCGTCCACTCTGGTAATGAAGGACGGGAGCCATCAGCTTGCCGGGCCCAATTGCAGCCTCGTTCCAGTGTGATGTCACAGCTGGAAAGGAAGGCCAGATAGGGTCTGGGCGATGAGCCGTGACAGCGCCAAAAAACCTTCCTGCCAGATCATTCGATGGGGCGGGGAAGGAAGAGGGACAGAGAAAATCCCTTAGTGCTAGCTCAGCCTCCTGAATATGCAGGGCAGTTTTCAGGAGGAGAGCGCCTGCAGCTGGTAGCGGAGCGGTCACCAGCGTAGGAAGAAAACCCCGAGGTGGTTGAGCATTCGCTTGATCATGCCTCTTAGGGTGTTTATAGAGCAACTCTTAGCGGCGTGTGCGCACCACACACGTTTCATGCAGGCTAATTTTAACCAATAAAGGCTGCATGTTGTACGTAAAATTAACAGGCCCTATAATTGCGCTAACAGCAGGCATGCGCTTTCTGTAGCCTTTCATGCACAAAACAACGCCATAAAGAACAGTTTCCTTTCACTCACCACTTCTTGCGGCTATGTTGCCTGAAAAACTTTCCCGGTGACATCTGTTAGCCGCCACTATCATGCACTCCAAGGGGGAGAGTAGAAAGGCTACGGTTAGCATCGCTTTAGCAGGCCTTATAATTGCGCTAACAGCCGATGTGCGCTTTCTGTAGCTTTTCATGCAAAAAAACAACGCCACAAGGAACCGTTTTTTTCCTGGTCGTGGTTTTAAATAAATAAATAAAGACATCACTCACCAACTTCTTGCGGCTATGTTGCCTGAAAAAGCTTTCCCGGTGACATCTGTTAGCCGCCGCCATCATGCACTCCAGGAGGGAGAGCAGAGGGGCTACTGTTAGCATCGCCTTTTCCGACGGAAACATTCGATTCGCTTTGCGGTTCTGACGAGAGCAAAAGGCGATGGCGTCGTTCAGCGAGTAGTTTTCCGCCACGGAGAATAAACCTCGACATCAGCCTGTAGCTTGTTAGCCTGACCGGGCCGCTCGTCTGTCTCTCTTCTGGAAGAAAGGAGCTCACAGGGGCGGCAGCGGGAGGTGGGGCGGGTGGTGTCGGAGCTGAACGACGACTTATCTTCTTCTTTAAACAGTGCTCGCAGTGAAGAAAAATGGGGAGCCGATTTTCCCGCGTCACCATAATTTATACGGACGGGCTGGGCCCACAGCAGGTGTGCGTGGACTAAAGTTTTCAGTGCGCGCTGACGCGCGGGGGGAATACCCGCTAGTGACTGGCCTAAAGGGCAGAGCTTATATGAAATAGAACTCTCCGTCCCATTATCTTTTACCCGCTTCTTCCATTTTGGGTCACAGGGATCGCCGGTGCCCATGTCCAGCAATCACTGTGCGATGGGCAGGGTATACCCTGGACTATTCGCAAGTCCATCACAGGGCAACTTGGAGACAAATGAGACAAACAACCATTCACTCTTGCACTTCCACCTAGGGACAATTTAGAGTTACCAATCAGTGTAACGTGCATGTTTTTGGTCTGGAGTACCTGGAGAAAACCACTCATGTACGGAGAGAACATGCAAACTCCACCCAGAAAGGCCCCCTGACCAGGATTTGAACCAGGAACCTGCTCGCTGAGAGGCAGCAGCTTTACCAGTTGAGCCACCGTGTTGCTGGTTTATAAATATGGGGGGAAATCTATAAATATGTGGCTTCGGCCTATAAGTCGCAGGACGTGTAATTATGCCAAAAAAACTTTGACATATAGGGAGGAAAAAACGGTATTGCATTATTGATCAAACAGCTTGCCAAATCTCAGGAAAAAAAAACATGTAATATTAGATATTTTTCCTCAATAAATAAATGACCAAGTACAAGCCCAAAACCAGAAAAGTTGGCACGTTGTGGAAATCGCAAATAAAAACAGAATACAATGACTTGCAAATCTTTTTCAACCTATATTCAATTGAACACACTGCAAAGACCACATACTTAACGTTCGAACTGGTAAACTTTGTTATTTTTTGCAATTATTAGCTCATTTGGAATTTGATGCCTGCAACATGTTTCAAAAAAGCTGGCACAAGTGACAAAGAAGACAGAGAAATTTGAGGAATGCTCATCAAACACTTATTTGGAATATCCCACAGGTGAACATGCAAATTGGGAACAGGTGGGTGCCATGATTGGGTATAAAAGCAGCTTCCTTGACATGCTCAGTCATCCACATAGAAGGATGGGGCGAGGGTCACCACTCTGTGAACAAATGCGTGGGCAAATTGTCGAACAGTTCAAGAACAACTTTTCTCAACGAGCTATTGCAAGGAATTTAGGAATTTCACCATCTACGGTCCGTAATATCATCAAAAGGTTCAGAGAATCTGGAGAAATCACTACACGTAAGGGGCAAGGCCGAAAACCAACATTGAATGCCCGTGACCTTCGATCCCTCAGGCGGTACTGCATCAAAAACCGACATCAGTGTGTAAAAGATATCACCACATGGGCTCAGGAATACTTCAGAAAACCACTGTCAGTAACTACAGTTCGTCGCTACATCTGTAAGTGCAAGTTAAAGCTCTACTATGCAAAGCAAAAGCCATTCATCAACAAGATCCAGAAACGCCGCCGGCTTTGCTGGGCCCGAGCTCATCTGAGATGGACTGATGCAAAGTGGAAAAGTGTTCTGTGGTCTGATGAGTCCACATTTCAAATTGTCTTTGGAAACTGTGGACGTCGTGTCTTACGGACCAAAGAGGAAAAGAACCATCAGGACTGTTATAGGCGCAAAGTTCAAAAGCCAGCATCTGTGATGGTATGGGGGTGCATTAGTGCCCAAGGCATGGGTAACTTACACATCTGTGAAGGCACCATTAATGCTGAAAGGTACATACAGGTTTTGGAGCAACATATGCTGCCATCCAAGCGACGTCTTTTTCATGGACGCCCCAGCTTATTTCAGCAAGACAATGCCAAGCCACATTCTGCACGTGTTACAACAGCGTGGCTTCGTAGCAAAAGAGTGCGGGTCCTCCCCTGGCCTGCCTGCAGTCCAGACCTGTCCCCCATTGAAAATGTGTGGCGCATTATGAAACGTAAAATACGACAACGGAGACCCCGGACTGTTGAACAACTTAAGCTGTACATCAAGCAAGAATGGGGAAGAATTCCACCTGAAAAGCTTCAAAAATTGGTCTCCTCAGTTCCCAAACGTTTACTGAGTGTTGTTAAAAGGAAAGGCGATGTAACACAGTGGTANTGCTTGTGATCTTTGTGGACAAAGGTTTGGACATAAGTCAAGTTTAAACTCACACATGATAGTCCACACAGGACAGAAAGCATTTGCTTGTGATCTTTGTGGACAAAGGTTTGGACAGAAGTCAAGTTTAAACTCACACATGATAGTCCACACAGGACATAAATCATTTGTTTGTGGTCTTTGTGGACAAAGGTTTGGACAGAAGTCACATTTAAACTCACACTTGATAGTCCACACAGGACAGAAAGCATTTGCTTGTGATCTTTGTGGACAAAGGTTTGGACGGAAGTCAAATTTAAACTCACACATGATAGTCCACACAGGACAGAAAGCCTTTGCTTGTGATTTTTGTGGACAAATGTTTGGACATAAGTCAAATTTAAACAGACACATGATAGTCCACACAGGACAGAAAGCCTTTGCTTGTGATATTTGTGGACAAATGTTTGGACATAAGTCAAGTTTAAACTCACACATGAGAGTCCACACAGGACAGAAAGCATTTGCTTGTGATCTTTGTGGATAAAGGTTTGGACATAAGTCACATTTAAACAGACACATGAAAATCCACACCAGATGAAATCAGTTTAGCTGTAAATAATAACTGTTGCTTTGTCTTTTTTAATCTCATCTCATATAAAATAACACATTCCTTTCTGCAATATTTTTTCTTTGTACCTTTGTTACCAAACTTTTGGTTTTTATATTCGACCACTAGATGATGGTTCACTTTTTTATTAGAGCTTCTATTAAAGTCTAGTTCAATTGACCTCAGAAGAGGTACGTCTTTCACGACTAGTCGTTGAGGAGTCCTGCCTCTTCAGTGGGTGACAGGTGCAAACAAGCTGCAAAGAGTGAATATGCACAGCAAACACATAAGTGATGCAAACTCCAAAATAAACAACCATTAAAAAAAAGCAGCAGAAGAAATCTGAAATCACAGAAAATAGATAAAGAAACACAGAACCCAAAAATGAAAAATGCTGGTGAAGATTCTCAGTCGTCCAGGACATGATGAAATCAAAAAAGGCGTTCAATACAGGATCAACTGGACTTTATTTGTTGCAGAAAACGTTTCGACTTCTGTCCTGAAGTCTTTTTCAATTCTGAATGGAAGCTGTGAGAACGAGAAGTTTTATACAGGCTTACAAGTCACGCACCAACATGTGAAATTGGAAACTGAAAAAACACCACAAATTAACTAACATGCCCATTCTCTTTTGTTAAGCTGGGATGGGTCGTTTTGTCAATTTAAATAGAATGGGCATGTTAGTTAATTTGTGGTGTTTTTTCAGTTTCCAATTTCACATGTTGGTGCGTGACTTGTAAGCCTGTATAAAACTTCTCGTTCTCACAGCTTCCATTCAGAATTGAAAAAGACTTCTGGACAGAAGTCGAAACGTTTTCTGCAACAAATAAAGTCCAGTTGATCCTGTATTGAACGCCTTTTTTGATTCCAAAAATGAAAACAAAGAAAAAGTGCAGCAAATACTAAAAACACCTAAACAACTGTGAATAAGATGCCGGAGGCCTTGGAAAAGGTATTAATCACCTCTAAGGCAAGGGGGATCTGGTTTGCATTTCTTAAAAATAATGTGGTGTCATCAGCCAGCTGGCTGATTATGAGCTCTTTATTAGCTATGCTGATTCCTTGTACAGAACTATTGGAGACATGAGTTGTAAGGATTTGAGTGCAAAGTAAGAATAAATATGGAGAGATGGGGCATCCTTGGCGAATTCCACGTTTTAGGTCAAATCTAGGGGTTGTGCCGTTTGGCAATTTAATAGCACTATTACAATTGGAGTATAATGTTTTGACAGCGTTACAAAAAAAAGGGCCAAAACCAAATTTTTCTAAAGATTGAAAAATGAATTGATGTTCGAATGTGTCAAAAGCCTTGTAAAAATCCAGAAAAAGAATAAAACTATCATCGGGCACCAAATATGAATAATCAAGTAAGTCTAGAACTAGTCTGATGTTGTTAGAGATGTGTCTGTTTCTCATAAAGCCTGACTGTGTCTCGTCAATAACAGTGTCCAAAACCTTTTTAATTCTGTTAGCTAGTATTGAAGCCATAATCTTATAATCATTATTGAGTAGACATATAGGTCTCCAATTATCAATAAAGAGTGGGTCTTTGTTTGGTTTTGGAATGAGTGTTATTAGGCCTTGAGTCAGGGTAGGAGGGAGACTGTTGTTCTCTATACTTTCTAGAAATACCTGTAAAAGAAATGGAGCCATATGATTAGAGAATGATTGATAAAATTCAGCAGATAAACCATCTGTGCCAGGGGATTTATTGGCCTTCAGTGCATTGATGCCTTTAGAAATTTCCTCCACTGTAAATGGGTTGTCACAGTAGTCACCATCCTCTACGTCAATAGTTTTTAAATTTTTAATATTGTTAAGAAATGATACTGATATCTCTTTATTATATTTTGAGCTGTATAAATTAGAGTAAAATTTGGCACAAAAAGTTGCAATTTCCTTAGGATTGTTGGAGGTAATGTCATTGATATTTAGTTGGTAAATAGAGTTTATTTTTGATCTGTATTTTTCTAGCCTAAAAAAGTAAGCAGAGTTTTGTTCTCCTTCCTCCAGCCATCGTTTCCTGGATCTGATGAAAGCGCCTTCAGCCTTGTGTTTATATAAGGCATCCAGTTTGTTTTGATGTTCTATTAAATTTAATTTATCTTCCTCCGAAACTTTTTTAAATTAAAAAAAATGTGAATTGCTAGCAATTAAGGATTGTCTTGCTAATGTTATTTGCAATATCCCTGTTAAACAAGAAGTTACTTATTTAGGAATTTTAATCTCTAAAGACCAAAAATTAAGATGCTCCTCTAATTTTACTCCAATTATGCAGAAAACCAAAAATAAATTAAACCAGTGGCTTCAGAGGGACTTATCTCTAAAAGGTAGAGTGTTGATTACCAAAGCTGAAGGATTATCCCGATTGACATATGCTGCTCTCCCCTTATATTTAGACAACAAAATCTGTAAAGATATTGATCGTATGATTTTTAATTTTATATGGAAAAATCGTACACACTATATAAAAAAAACTGTTATTATGAATAATTATGAATCAGGTGGACTTAACTGTCTGGATTTCTCTACTTTAAATAACACATTCAAAATTAAATGGGCTAAACACTTCCTTAAAAATCCAACCTCTATCTGGAACCTTATACCAAATTACGTTTTCTCGTGCTGTGGTGGCTTTAACCTCATTTTAAATTGTAACTACAATGTTGAGAAACTTCCTGTAAAACTTTCATCTTTCCATAAGCAGGTGCTCTTGGCGTGGATGCTCATATATAAACATAACTTCTCACCTCACAAATACCTCATCTGGAACAACAGAGATATTTTATTTAAAAATAAATCACTATATCTTGAAACTTGGGTTCAAAATGGGATCCTACGGGTGGCTCAGCTGGTTAATAAGGAAGGTCAATTAATCAATTACAATGAATTCTGCTCAATATATAATTTTCCAGTTAGTCTCCAGGAATTCTCCATGGTGGTTAATGCTATACCTTTGGGCACCTTAATGTTGTTTAAAAACACAAATGATACTCTGTCTGTTCCACTCACTGTCCCTGATCCAGCCGAGTCATCTGTGGGGAAAATCTGTTTTTCACAGGAGACTGGGAAGAGCAATAAGGGAATACGCAGGTTGTTTCAAGAAATGACTGTTTCTCGTCCATCTTTAACAATTTACTGGAGCCGTTATGTCCCTGATATTCATTGGAAAACAGTTTGGATGATCCCCCATAAATATTTAATTGTAAACAAGGTGAAAGAAGTGTCATTTAAAATTCTCCATAAAATTTACCCTGCTAAGCACTATATGGTTAAATTTAAAAGAGACATAAACACTAGTTGCAGCTTCTGTGAGGGCCATCCAGAAACTGTGACACATCTCTTTTGGCTCTGTCCCTTTGCACATAGGTTCTGGTCTGAGTTTAGTAGGTTTATTAATGATCATATTTTAAATAATTTTTCATTATGCTGGGAAAATGTTTTATTTTGTTTCTATAAATTCCATAGAAAGGATACTAAACGTTTCTTTATTATAAACCTGTTAATCCTCTTTGCTAAATTTTATATTCATAAATGTAAATTTGGTAATAAAACACCTTGTTTCTCTGTTTTTGTTAAAGAAATGGAACTGTATATCAAATCAATAACAGACTCTACAAATGAAAAGGCTCTAAGAACAATTTCTATATGTACATCTTTGCATATTCTTATGTAGTTATCACCCCTGGCTGTTTGTTTGTGTGGTTGTTATATTGTGTTGTATACTTCATTCTCTTGTTTTGATGTATACTTGTTTTGCTTAAATAAAGTTCTAAAAAAAAAAAAAAAAAACTGTGAATAAGATGCTCCAAACTAAAATATTAAAATCAAAAGTTCAGCAGACCACTAGGGGGGGCTTGTCCACCAAGTCACATGGGACCAGACCACATGTAAATACATTTTAGCTGAGCGGCCACTTTCTAAAGTCACAGTAATTTCATGCAAGGATACATAAAATGTATCAAGTAAAGAGGTTAATGTAATGAAACAAAATGTAGTCTCACGTTCATCTGGCTCGTTCAGGCTGTCACTCCTTTGCTTATTGCAGCTTAAAACATTCAATGGAATGGGGAAATGAGAATTATAAATATATAATTCATCCAACATGACATTTCTCTTTTCGACGTCCTCCTAAAGTACTTGGGCAAAACCTCGTTCAGAACTGGTCCGCCTGGTGGAAGGATAGCTTCTCGAAAATGTTTGGAACAATCTGCCCCCAACGTTCGACAGGCCTCTTCCCTTTCTGTTTTTAATTCACTTTTAAAATCATCTGTTTTCACTGACTTTTAACCCAGTGTGATATGGTTTGTTGTTTTGTGTTTTCCTTGGATGCTTTAAATTAAAAAAATAATAATTTAAATTACTGCCAAATGTTGTTTTTTACATTGTTGATCACTTTGGTAACATCTGCTGTTTTTAAATGTGCTTTATAAATAAATTTGACTTGACTTTTCCTCCCCTGCAGGTTTACTCACCTGAATGAGGGCGAACAATGGAGCTCAAGATTACCAATTCTTAATCGTCCCTCTGCTCCATTTTTTTCAGTTGATGAAGAGACAGAATAAAACAAGAGCCAGTTTCATGGCTGCTAAATCACGTTAGCACCAGCACAAAGCAAGAACAGAGCAAACAGCAAACCCTTCACTCCAGATTTTTCCAATTCCCTTTGTAGCTCCACACGCTCAGGAAAGAATCTGCATATGATGACTGTACCACTTTCTGTGGCATTTCAACAGCCCAGTTTCATGAAACAATAAATATGGTAGAATGACCAAAAAACAAGCATGGCCGCCATGATTAATTGAACAATTTGCTTCTTTTCAGTCTTTAAAATCCTTCAAAAGACTTAACATTTATAATATATTGATAAATCTACAAATACAACACAGTACAAGCAAACAAACAGTTCCAGCCTCGTGAAAGTGTGTTTTTGTAACTCAAGACACAGAAAATGTGTTGCTCTGAGATTATCTCTCTGTTGACAGTAAATTAAAATAATACTTTCCATAAAACGCTTTTTATCTCCTCTGAAAAGTTCTCTCCCCCACCGGTGAAACTCAAGCTGTGGTTTGTTTCCCTCCATCTCTGTGAATGAACTGATGTCAAGTTTGCTGGTTTACATCATGCCCTTCATATATTTCAAACTATATGCTGTCTGTTAGCAAATTGTCTCATAAACCACAGGACCAATTTTAATGAAACTTTCAGAAAGTATTCACGGTTGTACGTCTACAACTTTATCTTTTTGATGAGATCCTTGCACTATTTTTTTTTTTACCATATCAGCATTATTTCTGAGCCATATCTGAATGTCTGAGCAGATTTTGAACATTTTACGGAGAAATCAGAGCAATGTTGACTTGAATTTTTTTCACTTTGTAGTTGGAGGCTTTAAAACAAACAAAAAATGTTTTCCACTTTAGGGAAAACCTGGAATTCCACCTGCCTAGACTGATGAAGTCAGCATTTGAGATTTTAGTCAATTTACTCTGTAAGGAAAAAGTAAAACTCAAAGGATGATGGTACAAACAGTCTTTGACACAGTTTTTAAGAGGACTCTTACTTGATAGATTTTTTTATTTATTTATTTTATTAAATGTATTCATTAAAAAAAAAAAAAACCACAAAATTATTTACAAAACCACATTATAAAACAAAACAATACATGAAATGAAAGGAGGCAGAAGAAGAAAAAAAATCTTATTATATCTGCCCCTTCTTCAAACAAAATTAATTCAAACAATCAATTCAAATAGCAATCGCATATAAAAAATATAAGATAATAAATGATTTCTCACACAATACCATATATAGTAATTTGCATATGAACCAATTTATGAATATTTGTTCAGAAATTTTGTTTTAATCATTTTCTTAAATATAGATATTGACTTAGCAATTTTAATATCAGGTTCCAAACCATTCCACAGTCCTATTCCCTGTAGTAGACCTACTCTTTAAACTAGTTCTGTGGCATAACAAAAATATCTGTTCCCTTGAGATTGTTAGTACTAGTCCTTTTTACAAAAAGCGTTTGGATATTTGAGGGTAATGTGAAATTCTGAGCTTTGTACAATAATAAAAGAACATTATAGTCAACCAAATCATAAAACTTCAGCAACTTCAATTTGTAAAACAAAACATTTGATGGATGGCAGTAATGTTTTCTTGTAATAATTCTTATGGCTCTCTTCTGTAAAATAAAAATAGGCTTAGTTACAGTTTTGCACGCTGTACCCCAAACATCTTTACAGTAAATTAAGTGCGGGAGTATAATTGTATTATATAACAAATACAGTGCTATATCATTTAGTAAATCTCTAACTCTATATAGCACTGCAATAGACCTAGATATTTTAGTTTTTACAAAATTCATGTGTTGTTTTAATCCACTCCTTCTCCTTTTTATTTTATTTTATTTATTTATTTATTTGTTTATTTATTTATTTGTTTGTTTGTTTGTTTGTTTATTTATTTCAATACAGATATCTCCTCAGGTGTGGGTGCTGATATCCTGTATCTTTGTGGCCACCAGGGGAAACTCATTAACTCTATGGTTGTGTGGCACGTGTTTCTATTCGTCCAATGTACGTCTGACATACTGGTTGCTTAGTAACGGATCATCCAATCACATTACAGTTTAGTCGGAAGACACGATAAAAGAGACTTGAAAAAACACCAGGTACAAACTCTGAAGACTGCAAACCTGTTGTGTTGTTCAGCGCCTGACTGAGCTGCACTGTTGTTGTTTATTTTTATCATAGTTGCAGCAGCCAAGATGACAAATGAATTTTGGACTTGAGTTGCAGTTATTATTTATTGAACGAAGATCTTGTCAACCTTAGGGTTGTTGACAAGATCTTCGTTCAATAACTCAGCCAGTTTCCAAGTTCGACGGGGGTAAGGTTGCCTTATCCCCGTCGAACTTGGAAACTGGTTATTTCACGAGTGAGTATTGCGTTAACTTTAGCATAGCCAGGTTAGCAAACCTAATGAGTGGTAATGAGGTAAGTTTTATTATGTTATTCCTGAATGGCTTTGCATAAGTGTACATATATTTATAGAGCTCCAGTGTAAAATTACGTGACTTTTGACGCCTGATAATTCACCGTAACATTGCTTACAGGTACAACACAGGTTTAGCTAGCCTGGCCCTCGCCTTCCTGCACAGCTCCGCTCAATTCTCATTTCCCTTCACTGCTCAGTCTGGGACTTCTCTCATAAACAACGATTTCTCCGGTAGATTTTTGACCGGACCAATCAGAGAACAGAAGGGGCGGAGTTTTGGACCCTAACCCACGCCCCCACCTGTCCCAGCGCGCAGAGCCCTATAAAGGGCTCTGCCAGCGCGCAGTCAGCGAGCAGCGGCATGTTCTCATTCAAAGCGATGCAAAGCGATGCAGGACTGTTTTATATGTGACACAAATTTATTAATTTCCCCTTCTTAATCCCTTATCTGGAGTTTTCTTTTGTTTTTTGGGCCAAAAGTCAAGTGATCGCTCGCTCCCTCCTCCTCCTTCTCTCCCTCCGCTGAAATGAACAAGGAAATGGCTGAGGTTGTCACGAGAATTAAACTCGGGTTTTACGTTGCTGCCCGAGTCCCATCAGATTTTCTGGTCTTCTGGTGAGCTGGACCAGCGATCCATGGTTTTATTTTATTTTATTAAAACGTTTTAATAACATATAAACACAGAATTTGCAGCGCGGCAGCCGGCAGCGAGAGAAAAGCTGCAGGAGGCGGAGCAGTTGTCAAATTCACCAGAGCACGGGGAGCAGCCATACATGGCTCTGAGGGGAGGGAGCAGAATGCTTTTCCTGTTCAAAATATCCAATGGTTTTGTTCCTCAGCAGAGGCCAACGCCTCCAGCAAGAATCGTTTTAAAATGGAGAAAGTCCAGACCCTAGTATGAAGCGAAGTGAAGGACAAGGGTCTGGTTTTAACCAGGCTAAGGTTTAGCATTAAAGCTAGCCAAACAGCCGTTAACCTGATGCGTCAACGGTTGACGTTACGTCCAGTCAGCGTCACAGAGAATCACTTTAATCGGTTTAACTTGAGATCTCGTTCCGTGTGTCTGCTTTGCCCGATAAGAGCACGGAACAGACTCATGCTCATGGCTCACTGACTTTATCACCAGTTTATGGCAAATAATTATGTTCAAGTGTACTGATAAACTGAAGCAAAGGGAGTGGCTCCTGGTTCAGCCAGTTTTGACCAGAGCAGGACGATGTGATTAAAAGAAAAGAGAAAAAAAAAAAATATATATATATATATAATATATATACTGTATATATATATATATATATATATATATATATATATATATACAGGTAACCCCCGACCTACGACCCCATCGACCTGCGAACCACGGGACCTACGAACATATCATATTTAATAAAAATATGAATTAAAAAAAAAAAAAAAATTTTTTTTTTTTTTTTTTGTGTTTAAATGTTCTTAATTTCATGTGTACATCACTTTGTTGCAGCTCTGGTTGTTTTAAAGGCTTTATAAATAATAATTATGATAAAAAAGATCATTTCTGATCATTTTTGAGCAATCTTGGGAAACAGGAAGTAGGTCTTCAGTTTACACGGTCACAAATTAATGTAGAACACCGGACGGCGTTTTAGGTTCAGTCACTGGGGTCTCCGGTCACAAATTCATGTAGAACACCGGACGCCATCTTAGGTTAGCTGCCGGGAGTCGGCCCGAAGACTGGTGACCAGGATGGCTTCATATGGATTAATTACGAGCTGGAAACGTCTCTGTGAACTTTGTGGATGTCTAAGGCAGCAGCGGATTTATCGCAGATCGTGCCAGGCCGCCGCGGGAACACCTCCGGCCGGCCTGGCTACACCTCCGGCCTGGCTCTGGCCTGGCTAGCTCCAGAAGCTAACACGGGAGCTAACACGGTAGCCGGCCGAAGACTGGTGACCAGGATGGCTTCATATGGATTAATTACGAGCTGGAAACGTCTCTGTGAACTTTGTGGATGTCTAAGGCAGCAGCAGAAGCTGCAGATTGATCGCGCCGCCGCTCCAACACCAGCTCATGGCTTGGCTAGCAGAAGCTAGCCAGCTAGCTAACACAGGTCTGGAGCGGCTGCGGTGGTTCACTGGCCGGCCGGCGGGGCTGCTAGGCCCGACAACAATCAACGCATGGCAACCTAAGATGTCGGCTTTGACCATCTCAAAGTAAGAAAATATATTTTTATTTATTCTGTAAATGTGAATAGCAATGTTTAACATTACAGTACACTACTTTACATGCTTAAATGTGTGCGCGCGCTCCGTTAGCATGATAAATAAAGGTTGAATGAATGAATGAATGAATAATTTTTTTTTTAAATATAATTTTCACCCCCTACCTACGAACGGATCGAGCTGCGAACGGTTCTTAGGTCCCAAACTCGTACGTAGGTCGGGGGTTCCCTGTATATATATATATATATATATATATATATATATATATATATATATATATTTATATATATATATATATATATATATATATATATATCACAAATGTTCATGACAAAAACAGCTTAAAACATTGTCAGGCTGTAATGGATTTTCTTTTGTCTTTGTAAATCCTATCCAGAGGATGAGATCATTCCAACCTCTGGTGCACACTGACAGTTAATCCCGTGTGGGTGACCCATCAGCCCAGATTATTGCTGGTCTGCCTCATGGTTTGATGCTCTGTTCCAGGGCTCGGCTTCAGCAGGATCTTCTGATCCCGCTGCCTGACCGCTGATCCACCTTGCTGCTGATAACTCGTGACTTCATGTCCCGATGTTCCTCTGAAATGAACGAGTGGAGGACAACAGAGACATCTATGGGTAATTTTCTTCAATACCATACCATTTTATTTATAGAGCACTTAAAACAGCAACAAGGTCAACCAAGTGCTGTACACAAACAGGCAACACACACAATGATTTATATAAAATAGGCAAAAAAAAATTGTAGATAATAAATATAACGACCAAACGCAGATCAGCTGGTGTTGAAAGCAACAGAATAGTAATGAGTCTTTAAACGGGATTTGAAAACCGAGAGGGAGGGGGCCTGTCTGACAAGCAGAGGTAACTCGTTCCAGAGTCTTGGGCCTGCTACAGAGAAGGCCCAATGGTGGTGCGAGTGTCAGTAGCCGTGCTTTTTTTTGGGGGGATCTGTTTGAGGTGACCCACATTCTTGCTCTCGTTTAGAGGAGGAGCCCCTTAGGAGGAGAAAGAACAATTGATGCAGTGTGCCAACTGTTACTATAATTTCTCTCTTCTGTTCTCAGAAAACGATGAGATCTCAAGGATATCACATGCAACGATGTCCCCTTCGAAGCAGAACAACCTTTCGTCGGTGTACTCCTTGCCCTTAAGTAAAAGCTCCTACAGCTTAATGAATGGCTTTTGCACTGTGGAAAATGTTCCTCAGTGCATTTTTTACATCAATCAGGTATGAAAATAACCCCACGTTCTGTTTTTTATATTTATAGATAGAAACAATATAAAACATGCATTTAATGTCTGACAATAACTGATTCTAAATTCTGACAACAGTACCCGTGTTAAATGTTTTATTTTGCTGTATTAACTTGCATGAGTCGCCTCCATTTCACAGGAGCTCGACTCGTTGGGGCTATCCACGTGCATTGAGGCCAGCTCCCCAGGGGAAGCCGGCATGAATGCAGTGCCAGCTTTGAACGCCACGTACGAACTGCTGCAAATTCACAGACGAACTATGTGCACTTTAGAGGAGCTGGAGAAAGAGCATCTGAAGAATTTAAGCACCTTGAAACACATGCGGATGACTAATTCTGGACTCAAGGCAAGTATGCCAGTGGATCACACAAGGAAACTTTAGTCTTTGTTCAGTTTCTTCACCAAAACGAATGTCCTCCATTTACATTTGGGTTCAAATGCATTTACCTAAAAGCTTATAAAGGTATGACACAAAATAAGAAAACTAGATTTAAAAGCTTTGGATGAATTATAAAAGGCAAACTGACCTAATATAAGAACAACTCAAACAAGTTTTAGTCGGCTGGTCCCTTGAGAAATAATTCTTGTTACTTCATTGTTAGAGTCATTGTTTTGTTTTTGTGTTTCCTTTTCAGGACCAGTTGGAACTTTCCATAAGGGAGAAATCAGGTCTGCAAGAGACAGAGAGACAACTGCAACTCAAAATCAAGACTGCAAAGTTGCTTAAAAGCTGAAAAAGATGAGGTGAGACTTCTCCCAGTAATGTTCACAGGTCTTTGTGTGAGATAGCAAGAGTCTGACCAACCTGCGTGCTTGAATCAGGTTCAGAAGCTCCAAAATATCATCGCAAGTCGTGCCTCGCAATACAGCCATGACGCCAAGAGGAAAGAGAGAGAAGCTGCCAAACTGAAGGAACGCCTCAGTCAGCTGTTGGTTGACAGAAAGGATAAGAAACTTTGTAAATCTGCCAGCCTTCAGCACAAATTGTTCTTAACCCACATGTTAATTAATTTGTTGTTATTGCTCTCTGTATTTCAAAAGCTGTCGACATGCTGAACTGCCTGAGCCGATCAGATGGAAGAAGAAGCCTCTGGAAAAACGTAAAAGCGGCAGCCAGGTATTCCACAAGTCATGAATGTCCAACATTTTGTAGAGCGTGTGATATCTGATTCCATCTGTGGATTTGTACTAGTCTGTCTGCAGCCATGAAAGTGAGATGCACAAATCTTTATTCTGCGCCTATGAGGTGAGGCAGAAGGCCCTGGTTCTGGAGAATGCCGAGCTTAAAAAAGTCCTCCAGCAGATGAAGAAGGAGATGATACACATCCTGAGTCCATGCCAGCCCTCTGCCAAAGGAGCAACAGCTGACGAGGAGCAGGTATTTTGAGTTGTACACACACGTTCACACAAAGAAGTTTAGTAAAGCGTTTGGAGAAATTCAAGAACTCATGACGAGTTTGTTAAGTTATGCTCACATCTACGGAGCTCCGGAGGGGACATGGGGGAATTTTCTTTACCTTTGCATTTCCACGCAATACTGTACTGTAGTAGGTAGTGTTACCTCACAGACAACAATGTTCCTCCCTCAAAGAAACTGGTCATGATTTAATGAAGTTTAGTTTTGAAATCAGCCTTAAATATAAGGATATCCCGTGTGTGCTGCAGTGGTAAAATTAATTTTACATTGGATATTTCACGTTCATGCTCCGTGGATTCAGGGCTTCCTCGTTCAAGCCGACGCAGGCAGTCTGATTTGAGTCAGCTGTTCAGTCTGTCCCTCCTCCAGGGAGTGATGGTTCTCTTAGGGACTGTCGACAAATTACCGAGCTAATGAGCTTGGTCTGAACCCCGTTATAATATTTTAGACATATTTCCAGAGTATTTGTAAAGGCAGCATCATGTATCATAAGTTTTCTCAGTATATTTCTGCATGGTAATAAATCATGAATTTTCTCACCATTTAAAATCCAAAAGAATAAAGTGGCACTTGTGTTTCAAAAGTACTGTAACTTTCTTTTAAAGCTTCAAAGTTCATTCAAATATTCAAGATACAGTACTTAATTTGTCATTCGCACCACATGTGGTGGAACAAAATTGTGTACACAGGGTCCCAGTTACATCCAACAAAAGTATTAAAATGTGTGTAAAAGAAAAACTGTAATTGGATCTAACATAAAACTGAGAAAAACATTAACTAAAAACACACTAAGCACACACTTCTGGAGGGGTTCATCAGTCTGAGGAGTTCCAAGTAAACTGTTTTCCCCAAGCAGTACCAGTACACTCCTTTAGTGGACCAACCAGTTTGCTGGTTTTGCTGGTGACTGACGAAGCCCTCAGAATAGAGGGCAAAATGTCTTTCCACAAAAAAGAAACTGTCCAGATGACCTGACTGACCATTATTGTATTTTGTATCGGGATGATTGTGCATGAACTTTGATGCTTTAAAAGAAAGTTACAGTACTTTTGAAACGCAAATGCCACCTTGTTCTTTTGGATTTTAAATGGGTGAGAAAATTCATGATTTATTCCCATGCAGAAATATACAAACTTTAATTATGATACATGGTGCTGCTTTGACAATACTCTGAAAACACAGTAATTTGTTGACGGCACCTAAAAGAACCATCGCTCCTCGGAGGGACAGACTGAGAGCAGGCTGCCTGCGTCGGCTCAAACGAGGAAGTCACAGCTGAATCCACGGAGCATGAACGTGAAACACACAACATAAAATTAATTTTACCACTGCAGCAATCACTGGATGTCCTTATATTTAAGGCTGATTTCAAAATTCAATTCAGTTTATTTATATAGTGCCAAGTCACAAACTCCATGAACCTCAAATACGGGTGTCTGCTGTTGTCTGTGAGGTAACACTACATATTGACAGTATTGCGAGGGAACGCAAAAGTATTGCGAGGGAACGCAAAAGAAAAAAAAATCCCTCACGTCCTTCCGGGGCTCTGTACACATCAGATCATGTAAGAATAACTATAAATATAGCACAACATTTTGGTTATTTTATGTAATGATGCTTCTTTGCAATTAATGTTATACTGTTGGAAAACTTGTTTATTTACCATTAAATGGTGACACATTTGTAAGGAAAATTTTAGGTTCATCAAAAGTACCTCCAGAATTTGAGAATGGAGATGATGGAATGGTCTGCCTGCAGTCAACCACATCGGTTGACTTCTCACAAGAGCTGGATGAAGTAAGATGGGCAACTCTGCTGCAGCATGAGGAATAGGTCCCAGACTGCTGTGGTTGTGTATGGTTCTTCCTCATGCTGCTGACACCTCTTTGTTAAATTAATACATTTTTAAATTGCCAATATGTTTTCAATACAGTATTGAAGCTTCAAGCATTCAGTCCAATAAACCCCATAGTCAAGCAGATTAATCTGTTTCACACTCAAAGAGAAGAGTTAATGCTATGATTAAAAAAATAATGTAAACTAAACAGTTCAATTCAATTTCAGATCAGTTTATTTGTATAGCACCCAAATCACAACAGAAGTCATCTCAGGGCACTGAACAGAAACATTTATATGTACAGGTAAATAATAATTTATTATAATTTAACATTATTTATCTGAGGAGCAGACTGCTTTGAATTTAACTCCATCGTACACTCTCATCTTGAGCAAACATGAAGGCAACAGTGGAAAGGAAAAACTCCCTCATGAGGAAGAAACCTTTAGCAGAACCAGACTCGGGACAAGCGACCATCTGCTTCGACCGGCTGGGTTTGAGAGGAACAGATACACAATGGCAGGTCCAGAATCACATGTTAAAATAGAAATAATATCAAATAAATTATTTAATTTTAACACTTCATTTATTGAGGTCAATTTGTCCTCTAGTAGTCTAAGCCTATGGCAGCATAACAAGCCATCCCTTACTGTAGGATTTATCAAAAAGGAAAGTCTTAATCCCAGTCTTAAAACTGGACAATGTGTCGGCCTCATGGACAGAAACTGGAAGTTGGTTCCACAAGAGAGGAGCCTGATAACTGGAAGATCTTCCTCCCATTCTGCTCTTGGAAACTCTAGGAACCACGAGATAACCCGCAGTCTGAGAGCAAAGTGCTCTGTTTGGAAAATATTGAACAATACGATCTGTAATATAAGATGGAGCTAGGTTGTTGAGGGCTTTGTAGGTCAGAAGTAAGATTTTGAATTATATTCTGAATTTGACAGGGAGCCATTGGAGAGAAGCTAATATGTTTCTTACATATTGAGTTAAGTTTATATAAACATGTTTTTTTTTTGTTTTTTTACTTTAGGTGGAGTCAGACGGAGATGAGAAGACCGGGGACTCTAGCAGGGAAACTCTGGACCAGTCTTCTTGTGAGCATGCAAGGGAGCAGCTCATCAATAGCATCCGTCAGGAGTGGAGGAAACTGAAGAACCTTGTGGAGAAATTGGATAACCAAGGTTCACGCTGATGCTCAGTCTCACTGCAAACAGATTCACTTAAATATGTTTTAAACTTTATTTTGGCGAAACAAAAACAAAGACCTCTGTTTTTTGTTTGCTCAGCCTCTCAAGCTCAGAATCAGATGGAGTGCAGCAAAGGGATGATACCTTTAGAAACTCATGAAGACGAGATGGAGAGGATGAGGAGTGAAGTCCAGCAGTGCAAAGACTTCATTCATGCACAGCAGCTGCTCCTCCAGGTCAGAATCTGCTGCTTTTTATAAAATGATTTCAGTTTAAAGGGATTGTGACATGATGTTGGAAATTTGCATATTTGTCACAACATATATATCTTATATCATTCATCTCTGTTTGTTTTATCAAAATAAATTATAAATATATTAAAATTTCATTCAAAGTTATGGTAGTAATTTCTCTGGGACACGCCCCTAAAATTCCGCGCACTTCCGCAAAACCGTCATTTGACGTACCCGTGGGGAGCCGCTGCTTTTGAAGGTCAATATAAGCAGTAGAAGTTTTAATCTTGCTCAAATCATTTTATTGTATACTCTATCAATGGAAAACTTATTAACTTTTACGATTCAGCTTTGGAAAAAACGTGCAGGGAGCTTCGTGGCTTTGAGCATGTCCGATTGCGTTTTGAGATCTATCATTTTAAGACAGTAAATCATCCAAAGCTCTCATTAATAAACCCTCCATGAATAAAAACACATACTGATGTTACTTGATTGCGCCGACATAATTTAAAAATACATAAATAGCACTCCGTGTTGACTGGTATCTAGGCTAATATATATATATATTTTTTTTAATTCATTTTACATCAATAAAAAACATTTAAACATACAGTGTACAATATAAAAGACATAAAATGAAAGGAGGCAGAGAGAAGAAATAATCTTATAGTATCTGCCCCTTTGTTTTTCTTCAAAAAACAAAAAACAACACAAAAGCAAACTCAATCCAAACAATTAACTAATGCAATGTTTTTCTAGTAATTGAACAAAAAACTTCATTTTTTGACTAAATACTTACTAATAGAATCGATTTAACTAAAGATTTTCGTATTTTGTTAACAACTTAGATTTAATCATGTTTTTAAACACAAGCATAGATTTAGCGTATTTAACATCGTTTTCTAAATTGTTCCATAAATCAATTCCCTGTATCGAAACAGTCCGACCTTTCGAACTGGTCCTATACTGAGGTTTTGCAAAAATCTCAGTTCCCTTAAGACTATAACAAGACCTTCTTTTGACAAAAAACCTTTGAATGTTTGGAGGCAGTAAGTTGTGTTGAGCTTTATACTGTACATAACTAATGAAATATTATAATCCACCAAATCATAAAATTTCAATAACTTAAGTTGGTTAAATAATGTATTAGATGGATGACAAGGTTTTCCTAAAATAATTCTCACAGCTCTTTTCTGTAAAATAAAAACAGGCTTTGTCATAGTTTTAAATGCCTTTCCCCAAACTTCAACACAATAAATTAAATGTGGAACAAAAATGCTATTATATAACAAATGCAAAGCTGTCTCATTCAAAAAATCTTTAACTTTATACAGTACCGCAGTAGATCTGGCTAACTTAATTTTTACCGAAGTGATGTGCCGTTTCCACGACCGTTTGTCATCAATTACCACACCCAAAAACTTCATCTCCTTAACTCTCTTGACTTCCACACCATCAATTTTTAGAAAAAAATTCCACACCATCAATTTTTAGAAAAAAATCCATATTCTTTTTTGTATTGCTAAATAGCATGTAATTGGTTTTTCCAAGATTCAGTGATAGCTTGTTTAATTTAAACCAGGTTTGTATCTTTGCAAATTCCATTGTTATCAACGCAGTCATTTGTTCAAGGTCACTACCAAAATAAAAGAAGGTAGTATCATCAGCAAACAATATACAATTTAGCAGTTCAGACACCTTCACTAAATCATTTACATATAAAATAAACAACTTTGGGCCGAGTATCGAGCCCTGCGGGACTCCACATGTAATTGGACAGAAATCAGATATTGTATCGTCAACATACACAAACTGCTTTCTGTCCGTCAAATAACTTTGTATCCACTGCAGAGCTCGCCCTCTAATACCATACCTGTTCAGTTTGGTGACAAGAATAGTGTGGTCAATAGTGTCAAACGCTTTTCTTAAGTCAACAAATAAACTTATGCAGTGTTTTTGATCTATGGCTGTGGTGATTTTTTTCTGTTAATTCCATAAGTGCCATTGATGTGGAATTTTTTGCTCTGAATCCATATTGACTAGCACTCAAGATGTCGTGTTTTTCAAGTAATTTATCCAATTTGTTTACAAATACTTTTTCAAGAATTTTAGAGAATTGTGGTAACAGTGAAATGGGTCTATAATTGTCAAAAACACCTTTATCACCATTTTTAAAAAAATAGGGATCACTTTAGCAATTTTCATATTATCAGGAAATATGCCCTCTGAAAGAGACAAGTTGCATATGTAAGTAAATAGTTCAATGACCTGACGTATTATATTTTTTACAACCACCATATCCATATCAACCCAATCCCTAGATCTCTTGTCTGCAAATTTTTCAACTATCAAAAGTAGTTCCTTACTGTCAATTTCTTGTAAAATCATAGTATCTCCACAGTCTTCTATCAAATAGTTCACATTTCCATCAACACTTGGGATTTCATTTGCAAGATTTGGCCCTATATTCACAAAATGGTTATTAAATTTATTTACAATTTCATTTTCATCTTGCGTTTCTTCATTGTCTTTCATGAAAAACTGTGATAAGGTCGTATTTTTGGGGGGATTTTTCAAAACACTGTTCAAAACAATATTGATAGCAGCTATCTGTTTACACGGTCCAGGTTGCGTCTGAAATATATCATTTTAAGACTGTAAATCATCCAAAACTCTCATTAATAGACTCTCCCCGAATAAAAACAAACTACAGATGTTACCTGATCGCGCCGACATAATTTAAAAATACATAAATAGCGCTTTGTGTTGACTCGGTATCTAGGCTAATTTTCTTAGCAGCTAACGTCCGACAGTCCGGTTCACGTCTGAGATATATCTTTTTTAAACAGTAAATCATCCAAAACTCTCATTAATAAACCCTCCATGAATAAAAAGAAATTACAGATGTTACCTGATAGGCAGTAAGATGGTCGCTGCAGACATAGGACTCTCAGTAGGAACCCATCGGTCACAAGTTCTCTGTACTGTACTTCCATTCTAGGCAAAGTTTCTCATCTTTTGGGAATTTGTGAAGGCTCACTTGTTCACTGCTGATATTAGAACACCCAAATGCGCTACAACGTGACGGCATTTTTCAAGTTACACCAAAGAAAAAGAGGCGATCTTTCAGGAAATGAATCTGTATGGAAAGCAGTTGTAGTGGCAGGGCTTTTGACTTGGGACCCGAAGGACGCGGGTTCGCGCCCCGGCCCCGGCCACTACACACCTTGGGGTGTCTATGAGTGCACATCTAATTCTCCAGCTCCCCGAGCGTGACTATGCTGCTCGCTGCACCACCTGGTGATGGTTGGGTTAAAGGCAGAGGACCAATTTCGTCTGTCAAGTATGGGAAACATACACCGATGACAAATGTGACAAATTATTATAATTATTATTAACACACCAAACGGGCAAGGCAGGCTCCGCCTTATGCCCAGTGCCCACGTGTACGTCACATGAAGTTTTGCATAAATTCTCAGATTTCTAGGGGCGTGTCCCAGAGAAAAAATTACCATAAATTGGAATAAAATTTTAATATATTTATAATTTATTTTGCAAAAACGAACGGAGCTGAATGATATAAGATATATATATGTTGTGACAAATATGCAAATTTCCAACATCATGTCACAATCCCTTTAAATATACTTAGCTAAGTCTTGTACCAACATCTTGATGAGTGCAGATAAAGAGATGAATGAAACTTCTGCATTAGACACATGACTGCAAGTTATTTACAAAGAATGGCTTATTTACAGTTGACGGGTAATTACCAGTACTGTAGTCTTTTATTTTTTGCCCCAGCAACAATACAACACATCATTTGATGAAGAGACAGCAGCTTTTCTTTATGACTGCTACACACTAGAGGATAAGGAGTGTCTCAAAGAGGAGTGGAGGCTCTTTGAGGAGCAGAAGAGAAACTTTGATAAAGAGAGGAAGAACTTCACAGAAGCTGCTATTCGTCTGGGCCGAGAGGTATTCTCTTCTTCTGATGCGATACTGTAGATTATTTCAATCAATCACCTTTATTTAACCAGGTAGAGCCCGTTGAGATCGAGATCTCTTTTACAAGGGTGACCTGGTCAAGTGGTCAGCAGCACACGTCACATTGGCAATAGGCATTTGCACTTATCAAAAAGAAAATAAAGAAAACTACAATCACAGTAAACAGATGTTGACAGTTCAAAACCAACAGGATATGACAGATTTCTATATACATTATATACAAAACAAGCAGACAGACCTCGGTTGGGTAAATAAAGTTAAAAAATCAACAATGACATGTATATTGGATAAGTAATGGTTAGAAACATCTGCAATGGTCAAGTTTCTTGATGACATTTTCTACTACGGTTGACATAAAGGATCCAGGAGAGATGAATGTTGATAGTTTCAGATCTTTCTGTAAGTTGTTCCAGGCTGAGGGGACGGCGAAGCTGAATGCTCTTTTTCCTAGTTCAGTTCTGACAGGAGGAACTGACAGGAGGACTAAATCGTTAGAGCGCAGGGAGTAATGACTGTGTGATGTTTGTATTAAGGAGGTGAGGTATGACGGGACTAGGTTTAGGAGGGTCTTGTAGATGAAGGATATCCAGTGAGTGTATCTGCGAGTGCTGAGAGATGACCAGCCAGATTTTACGTAAAGCTCACAGTGATGAGTGCGATAACTGGAGTCAGTAATGAACCGAAGGGCACCGTGGTAAATGGAGTCTAAGGACTGTAGGTATTTTGATGCAGCACTCATGTACAGCACGTCACCATAATCTAGTATTGGCATGAATGTTGCAGCTACTAATGTTCTCCTGGCTTTGCATGAGAAGCAGGATTTGTTTCTGAAGAAGAAACCTAGCTTCAGTTTGAGTTTAGTGGCCATTTTGGAGATGTGGGTTTTAAAAGACAGTTCAGTGTCAATGTTGAAACCTAGATATTTGTAGGTGGAGACCATTTCTATTTGTTTTCCCTCTTGGGTTCCAATTTGAGGTGGGTTCTCTGGTTGCTGCTTTCTGTTGGCAAGAACCATGAACTTGCTTTTGTCGGCATTTAGGACCAGTCTAAGTTTTTGCAGCCGTGACTGAATAATGTTAAAAGCATCCTGAAGAGAGGTGAAAGCTTGGCTGAGGGAGGAAGAACAGCAATAGATGATGGTGTCATCTGCGTAATAATGGTGGGAGGCAGTGCGTGCAGTTTCAACGTGCGTGCAGTCAGTGAGTGCTGTAAGTTTTTATTCTTGGCATTTTGTATTCCACAGAAAAGGGCGTTTGAGGAAGAGCATGCCGCTTGGTTCAAGAATCAGTTTTTAAACGTGACTCCCTTTGCAGATCGCAGGACGTTGTCCTCATCAGATGGTCAAAGTGCCTTATCAATGAGTAAGTGTGTGGAGGGTTTGATAATAGACATAAATATTTTTTGAAAAAGTTTTGGGTTTTTTTTAGCTCAAAGTTCACGTTTTAGCAAATGGTATTAAATTTTCTGGTTCTTAGAGGCCAAAAATCTGGATAAACCTCAAACATATGCCTAAAATTTACACCATGTCCTTATTAAGCTAAACCAAACTACGGGTACTGTAAACCAAGCCTGTTTGCTAAAGCAGAGTGTAAAAAAATCTATTAAAAGTCCAGTTTAGTTGAGCCACAATAAGTAACAACAACTTAATATCACAAAATTTATTTTTCTGTCACTTTTGGTACAATTATAAAAACAATATGTATAATTTAAAAATTTGGCCACATAATGTCATTTAAAAAATAAACGACAGCCAATTGCTATGATTCAGATATTGAGTACCTGATTGTTGGTATGTGTGAGCAGGTTTGTAAATGGGCAGCTGTGACTGAGTGGTTAGAGCAGTTGTCCTTCATTGGGAGAGTTGGGGGTTTGATTCCACCAGCAGTCACGTGCCAAAGGGTCCCTGGGCACTGAACCCCTCATTGCCTCTGATGTTTGTCCCATTATGAATGTGATGTAAAGCTCTGATTGGTCTCGATAGATCTAGTAGAGTGTTGTGTGAATGGGTAAATGAAGGCACAGATTGTAGTGTAAAGAGAGCGTCTTCAATAAGCACATTTACTATTTCAATGCATCAGTTTCGGCAAATTCCAGTGTTTGACATGATGCCAAGGAGAAAACAATTAATTTGTGTTCTAGAAAAAGCAAATGTTCCTTGATCATCTGAGAAGGCATTTAAGTCATATCCAGTTTAGTTTGTTTGGAAAGTTTACAAGTGGGGACAAATCCCATCAAACAATATATTTGCAAGACAGAATTTAAAGAAACCTTGAAGACTTTGAACAGAATCAGCCATAATGCGCAGTCCCACAAAATGAACAGCAAAGCCACCTCTGAACTGACTGTGAAGCAGTGTGGTGGAGTATTGATGGTTTAGGCTAATTTTTCAAAGGTCAATGTGAATTTACCGTATTTTCCGGTGTATTGGTCGCACCTTTTTATGGTTTTTTTCAAGGCCTGCGACCTATACTCAGGTGCGACCTATATATGGCTTGTTATCACTTTCGGTGAAACAAATTTTTAAATCCAGCTCATTTCACAATTACGTTCATTTATTAAGGAAAAGTTCAGCTCAGACATATATTTGCTATAATTTTTATCAAACAAATAATTGTTTTTAAGTGTTAATCTTCTTAAAAGCCTTGCTGTGCGCTCCTGTGGAAGACATTTGCAGCAGAGCTAAACGTAGGTGCGACCTATACACCAGTGCGACTTATCTAGGGATTTTTCCAATCTATTGGTGATAATTGGACAATGCGACCTATACACAGGTGCGACCTATACACTGTCATTTGCATCACGTGGAACAAAACTTTGTACTCAACGTCCCAGTTACAACCAAAAATAGCAAAAATATAAAGGTAAAAAAAAACAGTATAGTTGCCACGGGATTAAGCTGACTGTAAACTCTATGTAAAAAGATCTTATTGAGTCCATTTATTTTGTTTCCACTGGTTGTCTTGTTGAGAAACAAAAAGTTTATTAATGATGTGTATGGTCTTATCTTGGTGTGTGTTTGTGGATTTAGAAAAAGCATATGACAGGGTGCCAAGAGAGGAGGTGTGGTATTGCATGAGGAAATCTGGAGTGGCAGAAAAGTATGTTAGACTGGTACAGGACATGTATGAAGACAGCAGGACAGTGGTGAGATGTGCTGTAGGAGTGACAGATAGCTTCAAGGTGGAGGTGGGATTGCATCAAGGATCGGCTCTGAGCCCCTTCTTGTTTGCTCTGGTGATGGACCGACTAACAGATGAGGTCAGGCAGGAATCCCCATGGACTATGATGTTTGCAGATGACATTGTGATGTGGTGAGAACAGGGAACAGGTGGGAACGGGGAACAGGTGGAAGAGAACTTGGAGAGGTGGAGGTATTCACTTGAAAGAAGAGGAATGAAAGTCAGTTGTAGTAAGACAGTACATGTGTGTGAATGAGAGGGAGGCTGGTGGAACAGTGAAGCCCGAGATACACTGGAGCAGACTCCGTATACCAGGGGTGTCAAACTCATTTTGATCTGGGGGCCGCATACAGCTTAATCTGATCTCACGGGGGCCAGACCAGTATACAAACTGAAGGGATTTCAGTTAAAGGCGTGTTCGGAAATGACCAGGCGTCTCTTAAAAAATAGGATTTATTGATTAAGACACAGGTTTAAAACAGGTTAAACAGAATTTGAGCATTCATAAACAATTTCTTGTGCACAAGGAAATGTGAGCATTTTTGCCCTGACCTGTTGCGCCGAGGTGGTCAAAAGAATGCTGACAATGTAAAGGCTCTTTTGGGAGTACTGTATATCATGCAGCTTTTGGCTTTCCTGGTCTCTCATTGGCTTACGGCCTGATACGGCCTGATAGCGTGTCTTTGCAGCTCCCTTGTTTATGACCTTGGAGATTTATGGCTCAGCCAGCTCTTTTGTTCTGCATGTTTGAGAGGTTTTAAAGTATCAGACTCAGGTTTTTAGTGTATTCTACTCATGTGTTTAGTGTAATATCTCTAATGTGAATTAATGCCAGTTCCCAAGTGTGTGTGTGTTTGTTTTATAAGTAACTGTAGTCAAGTGTATGTTCTGAAAGTCTGTGAGTCCCAGAGCAAGGCAAAAGTGCATCTCTCCCGAGCATGTTAACCCTTTCTTTGCTGGATCTCAAAGTGTGCATTAAAATGATGTTTAATTGCATAGACATTTGTGAAACCTGTAATTGCATAAACATTTGTAAAACAGCTGGACATACTTTGATTATAGAACACCCAACAAACAAACCATCTGACTCCATAGGTAAACATCAACCATTAATAGTAACTCAACAACCAAACAATAATCACAAACCACCAAATCATACGAGGATAACCACAATCATCAGTCCAACGGCTGCCCCCACCTGGAGTCCATCTCCTAACTCCACAGGCACCTGGACGCAGCCAGAAGCCTGAGAGCCCCTTCATCCGGCAGCCAACTGGGTCTGAACCTTTGTGACTACACGAAACACAGTAGTGAATAAAATGCATATAGTATAGGTCTGATCCTGTGTGAATAATACAGATTCAATCATAATAACATGTATAACAGAGATCCATCCCAAAATCACCCAAAACAAAAAGCAAAACAAAGCAAACAAGTCATCAAAATCAACTAACTCTCCTCCAAACCTCCATCTGACTCCAAAACTAATCATCATCCAAACGCAAAAACAATAATCATCTGTTGAAAGCCTTAGTGGCCTAATCTACTCAAGCCTAAAAATGATAAATGCAGTTTCCACCTTCACTCCAACTCCCCAGCTGGGGTCCACCTCCGAACTCCTCATCCACTCTACAGGCACCTGGACTCAGCCGAATACCTGAGAGCCCCTTCACCCAGCAGCGAACTGCGTCTGACCTCAATCTGACCCCAAAACCAACCATCCCGACTAACCCCAAACTGACTCCATGATTAAACCCGAAAAACAAGATGAAAACATGAAACCCCCTCCAAACAGCAAGATCATCAGAGAAATAATATAATTAGGACAAAAGCAACACTCTTCCATTCCACACTCAAACACTCCCCACTACTACAGGTATCTGTTGTCTGCCAAATACAGGTGAGTTTGTGCGGCAGGCGACGGTGTGGACCCCGCCTGCACCAAGGGAAACGCCGTCCCAAAATCCTCCATTTCCCTGGAAGCAATCATCCTCGAGATTTTTGCCCGTGCACAAGGTGTCACACACCCCATAAATAGGCAGAACAGAACCAAAATAGCTAGTGGCAAGGCCAAAAGCTTAACTAACACCTGTTGCCATGACCCTCTCGTGAACCAAGACAGTACATGCCACAGCCCTGTGTGCGCCTCCTCCGTCTGATGCTCCTGAAGCTCTCTCAGATGGCGCAGGGCCGCTGTCACCCTGACCTGCGGATCTGCAACAGACGCATCAGGTATAAAGGTACAGCAGGTGTTATTATCAATCATCCCACACACTCCATTAACAGATGCCTTAAACAAATCCAGCAGCAATCTATGATGTAAAGACACAACATACATGGCCCACCACTCTGCAGAGGTGGTCCCTAACGTCTGCACCGACTCATAAATGAACATCCCAAATTGGTAATCTAAAGCTTCCATGTGTAACAGGTGGTTCCCGACCTTTGATCCCGGGAAGAAGCTACGCTTCCATTCCACTGGGACCTCTGAACCCCAAGAAGACTCGAGCTGACTGACGTCAGCAGTCTTTGACCGTCCCACATAGTGAGAACCGTTACTCAAAGACACCAGGTACGACCCCTCTGTAACCGCAACTGGTGCACAGCACCCAGTCCAGTTCGCTGGCAAGGTCAGTAATACCTGATGACCACACAGCCAGGCCAAGGCCTCAACCGGATACGTCCCATTGCTGCCAGGCACACTCCTGAACTCCCTGCCCGGATGGTACACCGCTCGGCACCTCTCTTCAGGGAGTGACCCGACTACCACCTGATATGAGTCCTGATGATGGACGCGGTGCACACAGACAGGAAACTGTCCACTGGATGGCCATTCTACAAATTGAGCTAACACCATCGGGTGTGATAATGTACTCAATTTGCACCACTTAGGCTGACATTGCAGGTGCTCCATGTAAAATCCTCTGGAGCTCATCTGCAGAACACAAAATGACAACATCCGGTCAAGAGGTTCGATCGTCAATGGCAGCTGTGATTTCTCAACATGAAGTGGGGTGCAGATGTAAGACTCAGACCTGTGGCGGCTTCTGGCCAAGAACCGCGCATACCTGTACCAAGAGTTCCTCTGAAAGGCTTCAGAAAACTTCATCGATAGATGACCCTCCTCCTGTACCTGCGTCCATGTCTCCTGCCTGAGGACATCTCTCTCGCTCCTCTGATGAGGTACAGGATGACAGCTTGGATGACCTGGTATCACACAGAAATACTCCAACAACAGAATGGTGGAAACGATAATCAATGCCCCCACCCCTGCAGCCACCATTAGCCTCTTCTGCCCCTCAGCCATGCTCGATCTAGTTTGAAATCCTCTACAGTGTCAAACTTTGAACCCTGAGATGTGATGAAACACAACAGAAACACAAATTCCCCCTTCTCAGTTAAATCTGCAGAACCTGAAAAGGTAAATACACATGAAAAGCAGTAATGAATCCCAACCATCAAACGCATGCACAGTTTACAAAATCTTCTTTTTTCCGCTTTCTCTTTTATTTACATAGGAAATCACTGGAGCTGCACCTGTAAAAAATACATCCTCAAAATGAATAAATCACTCACCCATTGAATTTTGAACCAGAAAGAAGAAAGTGGTCAAAAACCCCTAATATTTTATGATTGAACGCTGAAATTGAAAAATTTAACTCCAAACCCTTGAAAGTTAGACCTGGAAATTATGTGTTGTTATGTTGAATTCTAATTTTAGATATAAGTAAGTCTAATTGATAAAAGATAAAAGTTAAAGTGTAGCAGCAAATTGTTGACCTAAACCAACACTAAGATAAGAAATAGTCATTAATGTTCTATTAAAGGTGAAATCAAATATCTAATCCTAAATGTGTGACCTTTAAACTGTGTGATTTAAAATTTATCTAAAGTTTAAATCATATTCATTCATTCATTCATTCAACCTTTATTTATACAGGCTAGCCTCGTTGAGTCACGGGGACTCATTTACAAGAGGGACCTGTCTCACTCACACCAAACAACCATCCACTCTCACACTCACACCTAGGGTCAATTTAGAGTCACCAATCAGCCTAACAAGCATGTTTTTTGGTCTGTGGGAGGAAACCGGAGTACCCGGAGGAAACCCACGCATGCACGGGGAGAACATGCAAACTCCACCCAGAAAGGCCCCGGACCGGGATTTGAACCGGCAACCTTCTCGCTGAGAGGCAGCAGCTCTACCAGTTGTGCCACCGTGCTGCCAAATATAATATCAGCGATCGAGCTAAACACCTGATGATCTCAAAATGCAAAAACACATACACTGGAAAAATTTAAAACACTGTTCCCGTTTTTCTGTATTGATTATGTTTCACACTCTGCTTCCTGTTCTCCTCAGATCTTTGTTGACAACTGCATTCTTCAGAAGCCACGAGGACGTTGAATCGCCACCACCCCGTTGTTTTGGGCTGCAAATCGCTATTGATTAAGCCAGGTGGGCTGTGTTCAATACCCCGTTCCCCTGGCGAGCAAAATGCCTCGACCCAAAAGGGTGGCAGGCTCCCCTCCTCTTCAGGCCCTCTTGCTGTGCTCTGCCGTTTTAAGCTGCTGGTTCTTCCCTCTCAAGGCAATAGAGCAGGCCGGCCGGACCAGGGGGAACTTACTTCCCTATCGTTCTGGTTGGCTTTTCAAAGGCAAGAACAAAGGTGCTTCTCAAGATGACTTCCCACAGCGAGAAGACAGGCGTATGCAGAATGCTTCTTCTTCCACTCGACCCAGAACACCTCACGGACAGATGGCTTCACCGGAAGAGGAAGTGAAGCGAAGCGGCAACAGAACCCCACACCTTCTCGACCACGACACCTTCTCGACCACGACACCTTCTCGACCACGCCCTCTCAGATGAAGACGCAGGACAGCCGACCTTTTGTGTGGACCTGCTCGCTCCAGATGACCCTTCAGAGCTCTCCGTTCTGAAGCCCCGCGAGGTGTGCCTCGACCTGTTGTGATGACCTTTGGGGTTCTCCCTCCGGACCACTCTGGCTGTGTCTCACCCTCTCTGGCGCGCTGATGATGTGCGTTTCAGCAGCCCAGATGTGCTCGCTCACGTGGTGACTCTCTCTCTTATAGACTCTGAGAAGCCCCCAGGATGTCAGTGGGCCTCCCGCCTTCGATCAGGCTTTGTCGCCTCAGGTGCGATGGATTCACCGTTCTGGAGAAGGAAGCTGGACAGACCACCATAAGTCTCACAAAGTACATTTTACATGTCATTTTAACAATACACAACCCCTATTTACAGACGTCTTCAGCCTTAAAGCCCCAAGTTAATTAAATTTTAGTCTGTGCACAGATTTCAGCCAAATTTTTCAAAAATGGGCTAAGATATTTGAGGCCTAAATTATTATTATTATTATTTTTTTTTAAAGGATCTGCATTTTTCCTTAAAATGTATACAATCCATCCTATATGAGTTTTGCAGAAAGAAAGGAAAAAATGTCTTGGACTGTAACAATTGATTAAAATTTTTAACTGTTTTCTCATCTTCTCTTATGTTTTTGTTGTACCTCTGGTCAGCCAGTGAATGTGGCACGTCAACCATAAATTTCGGACACCTTGTACCGTTTCAGCCTGTGTGTACAACCAATTATTATCTCATGACCTGGTGTCCTTCCGGATCTGAAATTTTCTTTACTCGCGCGAGCTCCTTGTCCATTCGAGCATCACGCAATGAAAGCACGGCGCATACGTGCACAAATGTTCTGATCAGATAATTAAAATGTGTGCATGCCACCAGCTGAAAAAATTTCCGTTCAACTGAAGCGCATGCACCTGCGCGAGTTTTCCGCATGCTCCTCGAAATCATCTTCTTCTCCGTCTTCTGGATGAGTCCAGTCCGTCCTGCTCCACTTCAGCTCCCTGGTCCTGTTTTCAGGGTCTCTCTTCAGGAGCCGCCACTGGCTTCTGTGTTGGGCCTCCCTTGTAGTTCCAATTGATGTTTCCTGATGTTCCTTTTGCTTCCAAATCAGCCAAATGATCAAGTTTCTGTTGTTCAGTACGTCTCGGTGTCATTGCTCCTGTCTGCCTCAGTCGTCTCCCTGTGCTGTTCACAACCCTCTCTTGTCCTCTGAGTGAGCTTAGTTTGTGCTGCCCTCCAAAGTTCACACAGAGCCTTGCCCTTTGCCCTCTGCGCTGACCGTGTTCTCCTTTCCCGCTTCAGGCCTACCAGCGTGTCAAAACACTGATCTGTCATCCGCCTTCTGCCAAACTAATGCCCTCAAAGCTCCGTTCTCCAGCTATAGAACCAACTATCGTCACCGATCGCCACTGAAATTTTCCTGTATTTGTTCCTGTGTTCTCCTCACCTTTGAAAACATGTTTCTAATTAATTAACCTCATTGTGCTCACCCGACACCTGCCAATGCCTCCCCTCGGGGAGAAATGCCATTAAATATTCAACCTTTAAACCTAATATGAGTAATTGAGGCGACACCAATTTTACCTGTGAAAATATTCACACACTCATTTTCCTGTAGGCCTCTGGATGAGAGCCTGGTTATTTTTGTTTCAGAGCCTACTTGGGCGGGGAGAAGCAGCTGAGCAGACCCCCCAAATCAGTCTTGACCTAATGATTGTGTGACGTGCCCCCCTTATGTGTATCATTATAAATGTCTATTACGTTTGGATCACGATACTTAGGTCCACGCCAGACTCAACGTGATTCAAGCAGGCTGACACCCCAACTGGTTGCTGGAAAGGGTGACTCTGTACAGCCGTTTCTCTTGCTCTTGTCTTGAGAGTGTGTCCATTGTTCTTCAGTGACACGCCACTTTGTTCTGTGGGTGTCTCAGGGTGCCCCAGGCCCTGAATTTGTTTGATTTCACGTTGTGTTTGATGCCTTGGACCTCTGTTTGTCTGAGGAAGTCCATAGCGACAGTTCTTTGCTCTTTAACTGTCTTTGTTTTTGTGTCCATGAGTGAGAGATGTCACTCCCACTGACTGACAGCTGTTCCGATGCGGAGTCACAATGAACCAGAGTAATGTCTGCTTTACGCTTTAAATCGTAATCGAGTCCTACGCGCTAACCATAGTCTCGTGGTACCAAACGTAAGAGGCTTCATGTATTTTGGTTACTCACGGCAAACTACATTATGTGTGTGGTACTAAAGAAATCTGCGTCTCTGTTGCTCCTTTTCCCACCAGCTTTGTGCTGTTAGGCTGTGAAAGAAAAAACAAATAAATCTGACCCATATATTGTTAAACCAAAATTCAAAAGCTATCATTTGCCATTTGTCTCCAACAAGACACATTTCGCCGGGTCTGGTCTGCACAACGGGTCTTTTCTTAACTCCACTTTAAAATCCAACACAAAATATTTTCCCAAACAAAAAATTTATGCCAAATATACAATTCACTTAACCTCCATCAAAGATTGTCTCACATCTCTCTAGAACTCTTGTGTGTCTAATTGATGAATTGTTGACCCCTTATAGTTTCCAAATAAGCTTCTTGCTTTGTGGCTGATTTCTAAATAAAACCTCTTAAAATATCCAAATAAGCTTTTGCTCTGTGGTTGATTGATATATACTGCTTTCTCTCACTCCACCTTCCTCCTCCTCAGTCTTGGGTTTCTGCACCTTGTTTCAACCTCCTGTAGGTGGCGACGTTTGACTGCTCTTTATCCTGCCTCCTGCTGCCCTGACTTCTCTTTTGAATTAAGCTGTTTTCTGTGTCCTCCTGCACACTTTCAGTCTTTAAAAATAACTCTTCAAGAAGGTCAATCTGTTCATATTTTCAAGCCAAGATGGTGTAGTGGTTAGGGCGTTTGACTTGGGACCCGAAGGACGCGGGTTCGCGTCCCGGCCACTACACACCTTGGGGTGTCTATGAGTGCACACCTATTTCTCCAGCTCCCCGAGCGCCTTCTATGGCTGCTCACTGCACCACCTGGTAGGTGGTTGGGTTAAATGCAGAGACGAATTTCGTCTGTGTATGGGAAACATATGCAGATGACAAGATTAGACAATTATTATTATAATTATTATATTATTATAATCTGCACCTGTGTTACCATGAGCTCGTTCTATTCCAATTGCATAGAGCTGTTGTTAGTTTTGTTTAAATCTGGTTAACTTTAGTTGAGGTGTTCCAATGCGCTAGGCCTCTCTTGAAGAAAATAAAATTTATGTGAAAAAACACAGGTAAAACAGATTGACAAATTAAATGGGTTCCTATACCTCCGGACCGGAGATTCAGAGAGCAGCTCCTGCTCTCAGGACATCCGACCCGGGCAGCTGGTATGTGTTATCATAAAATGTTCTGGGCTTCTGATAAGGCTGGTTTCCTGGGCCACTAAGATTTATAGCCGGCCTCAAGGTCTCTTTGCTGACCTGACCTGCTTAGATTAAATGTGTCTCTTGTCTTTGTTTAAGGGGAGTTTAAAAGTTTAAGAAGAGTTTAGATTAAAACAAGTCTGAGTTGCTCCGTGTACATTTATGTCTAATTTATGTGTCCTGTACAAAGTGTACTTGTTATGTGTGAAATGTACCTGCTCTTCAGTGTTGCTACTCTCATGTTTGTAGCTCACCCCCCTGGAATGTGAGTGTATCCCACCAGCTGCGTGTGGGACTGCCTTATTTCCCTTTTTTTTATGTCTACACCCTCAATCCTTTTTGATACGTTTCCCCTCAACTTGTTACATCTCCCTGTGTCTGCAGAAATAGTTCAAAAAAGATCTCCTCGTTCCTGCATTTTGTATGTGCGCCATAACCGCCTTCCGCCATCTCATTCACCCAAATTGTTTATTTCACAAGCACCCACAGATGAGCTGAGCCATTCAAACATAGGGCCAAGTCTGTGGAAAATCAGACTTGCCCTCCTGTTAGACAACAGCGCCACCTGTCATTCATGCGAAATATGGCACACCATTCACCATTCACCACTGCAAAAAAGAAAACTTCACTTCACACTCTCTGAGTCGACACAATTGACAAAACACAAATGTGCTGCCTTTTGTTAAAAGACAGAAATTTAAAGTTATAACTAGTTTAAGTAAATGCATGGTAGAAACATAGAAGATGTTTGGGTTTTAAATTCTGGTCAGAGTGGCTCCTCTCTCCCTTGAGAATATCGTTTTACATGCTGCACGCTAGGAGTGAGCACTCTTGCTTAAGGTACAATCTTTGACGTATCAGGACAAGTTGGTCAAAAACGGCAGTTAACAGCAGTTAACAGCAGTTAAGATAACTCATAGCGCTAAATATGCTCTTACCACTTGTACCTTGGAAGGTTTTCGTCTTTTTACAAAAACTTACAAAGTAAAGAAAGTTCAAGAAGTCTTCAGTAAAAATCAAGAAAGCAAGCTTGAGTGGGGACTTTTTTTATTATTTACTTTTTGTTAGCTGGCTGTCTAGCCTCACATAGTCACGTGTCGTGAGGACAGCACAGTAAAAAGACGCTTCTCGGCGGGTTCAAGCATACAGAGCTACTTAGCAACATGAGTCTTCGCTCGGGGAGAAGCTATCACAGAGACTACGATGCTGAGCAGTTAAGTGAAGCTACTGGTGATGAGCAACAACCAGAAGTTACCACTCAATCAGCTACAGGGGAGCAGCAACCACAACCATTCGACACCAGGTCACAGGTATCCAGAGCACCCACCAGGCAGTCTCATCGAACGTCTTCATCATCAACAGTTTCTTCAGCTGCGAGGGCCTACGCTAAAGCTCAAGCAGCACGTGCACAACTAGCCTTCGCCAAAAAAGAAGCTGACATGATGAAACAAAAAGCTGACATGATGAAACAAAAAGCTGAACTAGATGCAGATCTACATGTCCTCCAGTGTCAAAAAGCAATAGCTGCAGCTGAAGCAGAAGCCACAGCTTATGAAGAAACAGAGAATCAGAGCGGGGAGCTCTGCAGAGAACTCTGCGTTGAAGTGGAACTTATCAGCCCTGCGCAGCGAACGAGTGAATATGTTCAACAGCAGGGTGAGTTATTCCCTGACACTCAGCACAATGAAGAACAGCCTCGTGAAAGAAATGACCATGCCCAAAAAATACAAGGCAGTGCACAGGTAGCCAATCCTGTTGCAGTCAACAGTCAAACAAACCCACCAGCAACAAACAGTGTAATTAAACAGGAGCCGACTGTGCACACATGCTCAACAAACAATACTAAAGATTTTGCAAAATATCTCATCCGCAAAGAATTAGTGAGTACAGGTCTTCTACAATTTGATGACGAACCTGAAAAAGACAAAGAGATACGTCCAGAAGTTAAAGTACTAAAAACTACAACAATGAAGTCTCAGCTAAGCTCAGAGCGTTTTGAAAAATATTCCAGCTGGACCACACTGTGCAGAGTCATATCCAGACTCATTCATGTCATCAGATCCTTCAAACAAAAGACAAATGGAAAAAAGGGATGGAAAAGTTTCAGTGAGATACCAAGCGTTCAAGAACTCACACAAGCCAAAGACGTCGTCATACGAGCTGTTCAACAAGATGCATACAAGGAGACATTCAAAAACCAGAAAGAAGGAAGACAGAAAATGAGTGCTGTTTCTGCTCCATCTGGGAACTTTTCTTCAGGACAACTGTTTGGAAAACAGTGGAAACACGTGCAACACCTTGCTAACACCTTTTGGAAAAGGTGGAAAGGAGAATATTTGCCCACTTTACAAAGTCGCCGCAAATGGATGGAAACCAGACCTAATGTCAAAAAAAAAAAGAGAAAAAAAAAAGGAGATGTGGTTCTGCTAAAAGACTCTCAGGCTAGCAGGAACGAGTGGCCCATGGGACTGGTGGTGAGGACTTTTACCAGCAGAGACACAAAAGTCCGCAAAGTAGAAGTACGAACTGTACAAAATGGGACTGTTAAAGTATTCTTAAGACCAGTTTCAGAGATTATTGTTTTACTTTCAGAAACCGAGTGATTGTCATTTGATGCTAAATGACCAAGTGAGTTTCAAATATGTAATATTGTTTGCTGTGATAGAATGTGATTATATCAAGCGGGGAGTGTGCTGCCTTTTGTTAAAAGACAGAAATTTAAAGTTATAACTAGTTTAAGTAAATGCATGGTAGAAACATAGAAGATGTTTGGGTTTTAAATTCTGGTCAGAGTGGCTCCTCTCTCCCTTGAGAATATCGTTTTACATGCTGCACGCTAGGAGTGAGCACTCTTGCTTAAGGTACAATCTTTGACGTATCAGGACAAGTTGGTCAAAAACGGCAGTTAACAGCAGTTAACAGCAGTTAAGATAACTCATAGCGCTAAATATGCTCTTACCACTTGTACCTTGGAAGGTTTTCGTCTTTGTAAGTATTAAAACACCATTTAACGTGTTTGTAATATTGAGCTAAGTTGAGTTAAGCTATTGTATTGTTTAAGCGTGGTGTGTATATTGTTGGCATGTATTATTCAGTTGTTTTTCTTTTCTGTACATTTCAGTTACAAAAACTTACAAAGTAAAGAAAGTTCAAGAAGTCTTCAGTAAAATCAAGAAAGCAAGCTTGAGTGGGGACTTTTTTTATTATTTACTTTTTGTTAGCTGGCTGTCTAGCCTCACATAGTCACGTGTCGTGAGGACAGCACAACAAACATTAAACAAACCACAAACGTTTAACGAACACTTAAAACATCTAATTGAGATCTCTTGGCCCTAACACGACGATTCACACGAAATCTGAAAGAACTGCGACGCAAAATATATATATATATATTTTTTTAAATTAAACCCCAGTGGCATTAATATGCATCCGTACCCAACCTCTCTGGGTTGCTTTTCTCTCTTCCCTTTTCTACAGACCTCTTCGGTCACCCCCCAGAGCGATTCCACTGCGCTACCCCGCAAGTTTAACGCAAGGCACTCTGGGAGTGTTCACCTCAGCGTGAACTTCTGGCGACCCCTTCACGACGCCAAGACTTCGGTTTACGTATGATCTTTGAAACAAGCGGCCAGTCGTTCTTCTACTCATGAGCGGACATGAAACAAGTTAAACGACCTCTTTCCAGCTACTCAAAGGATCGAACGCACCGGAAGCGCTTTTCCAAACGAGACCGTGAAACAAGACACCGTGACCTGACTACTCACGCCGGGCACGGGTCCCCGTGTGAAACAAGCCCGTCGGCGGCGGCTACCCACGGCCTGAATGGAAACGCTTATCCTCAAACAGTAAGTAATAAAAACTTCGACGTTCGCTTGACCCGTGATTTATTTAAACGAACGTGTGCTCCTCGGCCGCACCAGGCGGGGAGCGGCCTTCGCCCCCCCCTGATCCCGAACCGAGCCTGCGCGCTTCTGTTTAAGCTGAAACCTGTGTCTGAGGAAATCCTCTCATAAACCAGATTAATTTTTTTATTAAGTTTACCAAGATCCCTTATCACGAGAGATTCTGTGGTACCTAAAGTGCAGTAAATTTGGATTCTGGGCCAAATTGTTGTTCTAGTTGAAACACGGTAACAACTTACCTTCTGTTGTTTTTGGGCCCCTGCACTGTCGGTCCACGAGCTCCTCGTCTGTTTCAGAGGTTCACCTGGGTCATCACGTCGGGGTCACCAAAACTGAAGGGATTTCAGTTAAAGGCGTGTTCGGAAATGACCAGGCGTCTCTTAAAAAATAGGATTTATTGATTAAGACACAGGTTTAAAACAGGTTAAACAGAATTTGAGCATTCATAAACAATTTCTTGTGCACAAGGAAATGTGAGCATTTTTGCCCTGACCTGTTGCGCCGAGGTGGTCAAAAGAATGCTGACGATGTAAAGGCTCTTTTGGGAGTATATCATGCAGCTTTTGGCTTTCCTGGTCTCTCATTGGCTTACGGCCTGATACGGCCTGATAGCGTGTCTTTGCAGCTCCCTTGTTTATGACCTTGGAGATTTATGGCTCAGCCAGCTCTTTTGTTCTGCATGTTTGAGAGGTTTTAAAGTATCAGACTCAGGTTTTTAGTGTATTCTACTCATGTGTTTAGTGTAATATCTCTAATGTGAATTAATGCCAGTTCCCAAGTGTGTGTGTGTTTGTTTTATAAGTAACTGTAGTCAAGTGTATGTTCTGAAAGTCTGTGAGTCCCAGAGCAAGGCAAAAGTGCATCTCTCCCGAGCATGTTAACCCTTTCTTTGCTGGATCTCAAAGTGTGCATTAAAATGATGTTTAATTGCATAGACATTTGTGAAACCTGTAATTGCATAAACATTTGTAAAACAGCTGGACATACTTTGATTATAGAACACCCAATTATTGATTATATAACAGGTGTGTATTTGTTCAAAATGAGATTACCATATAGACCATCTAAGCGTGTGTATTTTCCTTCAGTACTCATTCCAAAAGTCCACTTTTTTCTTTGTATTAGTGCGCAAAGAATAAATAAATTATAAAAATATTTACATTAAATTAATTGTCCTTTTACACTTTTACTCAGTTTAACATTTAAGTGCATTACACATTAAAAAACTGATCAGTGATTGCACATTTTAAAACATTTAGTCAACAAACTGTTTTGTTAAATACCCTGATGCATGCTCAATAATCCAGGTAGAAAAATCTAAAAAAGCTAAGTCTGGTCCTCTGGACATAAAAAAAAAACAGTTTTGTTAAAACACTTTCCTGTATGTTAAAAATGCATCAAACCCATCAAAATTTAGAAATGAATGAATTTTAATACACTGATGCATGCTCAATAATCCAGGTAGAAAAATCCAAAAAAGCTAAGTCTGGTCCTCTGGACATTCAAAAAATAAAACAAAACAAAGCAACAACAAAAAAATGTAGAAACGTTTCGTCTTTTGTCCGAAAGACTTCCTCAGTCTGAGTTGCTGTGTTCAGCTCAGTCTTATAAATAGCACCCTCTCACAGTGGATCAACCAGTTGGCTGATGACAGCCTGAAACCAGCTGCTCANCTCAGATGAAGTGAAGACCCCAGATGGAGCAGTGAGGACCCCTGGAGCGAAGACCCCCGATGAGACGAGGACCTCCTTGGAGACGACTGCAGGCGATGGGACGACTGCAGGCGATGGGACGACTGCACCCAGGACCACTTTGGAAGCGATGTCTGTGGAGGAAAAGAGAGACAAAGAGACTGCTCCAGATGGACCTGGTTGGTCGGCGGCAGGTGCGGGACCCAGTGCAGCAGGTACTGGAAACTGCCTGGGTACTGGCACAGGTCTCAGTCTTGGTGCTGGCACAGGAAGGGCCAGTCTTGGTGCTGGCACAGGAAGAGCCAGTTTTGGTGCTGGCACAGGAAGGGCCAGTCTTGGTGCTGGTACAGGAAGGGCCAGTTTTGGTGCTGGCACAGGAAGGGCCAGTCTTGGTGCTGGCACAGGAAGGGCCAGTCTTGGTGCTGGCACAGGAAGGGCCAGTCTTGGTGCTGGCACAGGAAGGGCTAGTCTTGGTGCTGGAACAGGAAGGGCCAGTCTTGGTGCTGGCACAGGAGGCACCAGTCTTGGAGCTGGCACAGGAGGCACCAGTCTTGTCTCAGCATGAGTGGAACCAGTCCAGGAGTTGCTGCCAGGTGAAGCCACTACTGCTGCTGAACTGCCAGGTGAACTCATAGGTGCAGCTGTCATGGAAACCAAACCTGGTGCAGCTGTCATGGAAGACATGGAAACCAAGTGTGGTGCAACTGATATAGAACTTAGAGTTGCATCAGGCTGAGCAGCTGGAGTGGGTCCTGTACTGGCTGTAGCTATGCCGACAGGTGAAGCTGCTGTCGATGAGCTGGGAGGTGTGTCAGGCTGAGAGGGGGTCAACAGAAGCGAACGCAACACACGTCTCTCTGACCATGCCTGCTGAAAACGTTGCCATGCCCCCGCGAGTCGCCATCGCGTCAGCTCCTGTAAATGAGGAAATGGCTTCCTCCGCCGCGATCAACCTGTCCCAGAGACCGGCCGAGCTGCAGACTTCAACCCCCTTCATCAAGAGTCTCTCTGGGGTTCCCTCAGAGCCTATCTGCTGGACCAGCAGAGAATAGGACTGGTATGGCCCCCCCCTTTGAAATTCTCCCGGGCTCTTCAGACAACCGGCGAGGCATCGAAGACGGGAGGGGCTGGGGTTCGATGAAGCCGGCTCGATTCAGCCGTCTGTTCCTCCTGCGGTGAGCCCGGAAGAGGTGCCCCTCCGGGACAACAGGAGGTCTCTTGTGAGTCGCTGCCGCTTCTTGAGGTGGTGAGGAAAAGGGGTCCAGTCTGATCGCCAAGCGAGTCCCGACGAACGCGTTCCTCTTCCTCCATTCTTCCTCACGCTGAGCGGTCTTCTTCGCCTCTCGGACAGCGTACTCAAAAAGAGTTATTCTTCTCCCACGGGTTCAGTATGGTGTCCGGATTCTGTCATGATGGCGTCTCTGCGTTGTGAACCCATGTGCAGGAGAAAACGAGAAAAACTCCGGTAACGGTAAGTAAACTTATTTATTTATAAAGGAACAAAATAAACAGCTGACAGTGCAGCAACTTACTTTCAAGCGGAGGACACACAGAGGGAGTAGCGTGCATGAAGCCTTGGTTGGACAAGGACAATCCGGACACAAAGACTAGACACCAAGGGGCTGAATATATACTAACACTGACGAGTAGGAATGAGAGACACCTGCAGTGATTAGGATTACACACAGGTGAGACAGTGTAGAGTGACAGGAGGAGGAATGCTGAGCAGGGACTGGTAAACATGAGGGAGAGACAACATGAAAAAACGTGACAGGAGCAGAGCCTGTCAATGGGAGACTCTTTTTAGAGCTGCTGGTCCAGTTTAACCCAGTCAGAACCGGGTCATAATTTCATTATAATCCCGTCTCTGAGTAGATCAAAAACCCCAGGACCAGTCTACATAAATATCTAACAGTAGTGAAGTTCTGTAGTTGCCCCATAACTCGCTCAAATGAGGTAGTACTATGGAACGATAAAGAATGTGGACAGCTGTTTCCTCCAGATGTTTGGCTTTATTTAAAATAAATAGACTTTTGTACAGTTTACTTTGTATATATCTAATATGAAGTTTCCATGTTATTTTATAATCAATAATGACCCTAAGAAATCTATAATCATTTACTCTTTCATTGTTTACACCAAAGTCTTATCTCATCTTGCCTTATATCCTATATTTTCTTATCTTATCATATCAGAAATTTCTTTAAAGTCAAATGTCTGTCAGCAGCTCTGATTTTTAGAGGCACTGTTCTGCATGTTTTAGATGTGTTCGTTCTCAAACACTCCCTTCAGCATGGTCATGAACTGCAGACAGCCATCAGCCAGTGCTGACTCAGTTGTATTGTATTCTTAAGAAGAAAAAAAAATGGCTAGGCTTTCCAGCTTCTACAGTCCTACAACTGAACTGCTGGTACCAACTTCCTACAGGAAGTTGGTACCAGCAGTCCTTCCTTCTATTTGATCTTCGAATGGTGTTCCTATCGAGTTTGTTGATTCCTACAAATATTTGGGTATTTTGGTCGATTCATATCTCTCTTTTAAGGTTCGTGTCTAAAACTTGGTAAAGAAACTAAAAGTTAAATGGGGTTTCCAAAAGTGGGCATATGAACGCTAGGGACCGCTAAAGCACTAATCCGCTTACAGTGGACCTAAACTTTTTGTCAGCGTTTTTGTGGTTTGACTAACTTTTATAATTCATAAGCGGATTTGTGCTATTTTTATTTAAAATGCAGTACCGCTAATAACTAATTATCTATCAGTAAAAACAAATAAACTTATTACAGGCTCTTATGCTGGCTCCGTAGCTGGTTGTTTTGCCTTTTTCTCCTCCCTCACCGTAAAGAGCAGAGAGGAGGGAGGGTTGGAGGGGGAGCAGAGGGAGAACAGACACGGATCTACCATGTAGCAAATGATGCCGTTGCTTGGGGTCCCAAATCTGCAGGGGTCCGGCCCCGCTGCGCCCCGGCCAGTCACCTACATCACTAACATTGCTAATGCTTGTTAATGTACATTTAACATAAAAATAATTATAGTTACGATGAAAACGATCTTAAAAACACAATACAAAAACCGGTCGATTTCTGTATTCCCCTACTAAAAATGGACTATTCCATCTTGACATCTTCCGGGTCAGAGGTGAACTCAGGGGCTAATTCTGTGGCTAGCTGCTTGTGCTGGGTACTTGGATAAATCCGCAGAGAACCCCGCTGTTTCAAGCCAAATTAACGCGGCCGGAGGATTTTATTGTGTGTTTTGTGTCGACCATTCGACGGTGAGTCGTTAGTTTTATGTATTTTAGTTACTTTTCATTAAATCTGTTGACTACCTATAGAATCTTGACATCTTCCGGGTCAGAGGTGAACTGGACGCTAACTCTGTGTCCAGCTGGTTGTGCTGGGTTACTAATGGATAAATCCGCAGAGAACCCCGCTGTTTCAAGCCAAATTAACGCGGCCGGAGGATTTTATTGTGTGTTTTGTGTCGACCATTCGACGGTGAGTCGTTAGTTTTATGTATTTGGGTTACTTTTATGTATAAATGCGGTGGCGAAACGCCCGTGTATTTCAGATTTAAAAGTGGTCTTAGGGATTAAAAGATCATTCTTTTTTGTTAATTTCGTGGCCGAATAGAATATATGTACGTAAAGTATTAAATAAATCCTTTGATTTTTGTAATTTCATCCTTTTAGGATCATTTTTGTTACTTTTCAGTTGGCAGTGTAGTACAAATATTGCATTGTAGGAGGTGGTGAAGAGACGACACAGAAGACGGGATACAGAACTTCACTTTAATCGACTCCTACTATTCTGGCGGGAAGCACCCAACACCGCCTTATATATCAACCCTCTCACAATACAACATCCGGTCCTCTGGACCTTTCACAATAAAACATCCTGTAACACATTTGGTCCACTGGGTGTGAGTAGAGCCCCCTAGTGGTCCACCACACACGCCCTCCCAGAACACCCAGTAAGGTCCATCACTAGTCCAGCATTTTAGGTTTGATTAAACGACCAGAACGGCTGAACCTGGGCCTTGCAGAAGATTCGGGCTCCATTGGTCGTTGAGAGTCACTGGAAGGAGGACAGCAGTCCGTTAGCAATGTGGATGGAGGTCTGCCCCTGCGAGGAGCCTGGGCCGTAACAACCTGATCATCTGACATAACATGAGCTGGTTTAAGCCTATCGATACAGACAGTCTCAGTACGACCCCCTAAATCTAAAAGGAAGTGTTTTGGACCTGGTTGAAGAACCCGAAATGGTCCATCATACAAAGGCTGTAGTGGTGTCCTGTGTGCATTGTGTTTGACAAAAACAAATTTAGAGGACTCCAGACTCTTAGGGACAAATGACTGCGGTAAACAATGGTGTACCGGGCCAGGGACACGAAAGAGCCCTCCTGAGATGAAAAATGGAGCAACGGTGGAGCGAACTGTGGTGAGGGTACCTCAGGTAAAAACTCACCGGGGACGCGCACAGGCTGACCGAAAACCAGTTCAGCCGGGGAAGAGCTCAGGTCCTCTTTGGTTGCGGTACGTAAACCCAACAAAACCCAGGGAAGACGGTCAATCCAGTTGTCACCGGTCAATGCAGCGCGAAGTGCAGCTTTCAATGACCTGTGAAACCGTTCACACAAACCATTAGCTTGGGGGTTGTAAGCGGTGGTCCTGTGAACGTTAGTCCCCAGACCCTTGGCCATGGTAGACCAAAGCTCAGAAACAAACTGCGGGCCCCTGTCCGATGTAATGTCTGAAGGGGGGCCAAAACGCGCAACCCAGGTAGACAAAAATGCCCGGGCCACCACTGCAGATGTTGTGGATGTCAGAGGAACCACCTCCGGCCACCTGGTGGTCCGGTCTATTATAGTCAGCAGATGAGTAAAACCTTGTGATGGAGGCAGAGGGCCCACCAGGTCTACGTGCACATGGTCAAACCGCCGACCAGGAATGGAGAAAGGTTCCAAAGGTGCTTTGGTGTGCCTGTTAACCTTAGCACGCTGGCATGGGACACACGCTGCTGCCCACTCCTTAACTGCTTTACAAACAAACTTTGAACTGACCAGTTTCACAGAGGCTCTAACACCTGGATGGGAAAGGGAATGTAAAGAATCAAAAACGCGGCATCGCCATGAAACTGGAACCAGAGGGCGGGGCCTGCCAGTAGAAATCACAGAGCAGGAGAGGACCTCCGTCATTCACCTGCCGTTCCTCCAACTCGAGGCCTGTGGGCCCGGACTGGAGCTCGAGTATTTCTGCGTCGCTACGTTGGTCCGCAGCCATAGCAGAAAAATCGATGCCAACGTACACGGGAGAGATCAGCACCCGGGAGAGACAGTCGGCCACCACGTTGGATTTTCCAGCCACATGCTGAATGTCTGTAGTAAATTCAGACACCGCTGCGAGGTGGCGTTGCTGGCGAGCAGACCAGGGGTCAGAAATTTTTGACATCGCAAACACCAAGGGTTTGTGGTCAACATATGCAGTGAACCGGCGGCCCTCCAGGAAAAACCTGAAATGGCGTGTGGCCAGGTAAAGCGCCAGCAACTCTCTGTCAAAAACACTGTATTTCAGCTCATTGTCCCGCAGCGTACGGCTGAAAAATGCAAGCGGCTGCCAAACCCCGGAAACCTGCTGTTCTAACACAGCCCCCACCGCAACATCAGATGCGTCTGTTGTCAAAGCTATTTGTGCCGCTGGGGATGGATGGGCCAAAAGGGCAGCAGTGGCCAATGCAGCTTTAGCATCACCAAATGCCTGTAGGCGTTCTGGTGTCCAGTCAACACTGTCGTTGGGCTTTTTCTTTTTTAGCGCTCCATAGAGCGGTCGCAGCAGTTGTGCTGCCCTGGGGAGGAAACGGTTATAGAAATTAACCATTCCCAAAAATTCTTGTAGCGCTTTAACAGACTGGGGCTGTGGAAAATCGGACACCGCCTGCACTTTGTTTGGTAACGGGACAGCACCACTGGCAGAAATGCGGTGGCCCAAAAAGTCAATGACTGGCAACCCAAACTGGCATTTCGCTGTATTTACAATCAGGCCATGTGCTGCCAGGCGCTGAAAAACCTCACGGAGGTGGGACATGTGCTGTTCAGCCGAGCTGCTAGCCACCAGGATGTCGTCCAAGTACACAAATACGAAGGACAATCCCCTTAGGACTGAATCCATCAACCGCTGAAACGTTTGTGCTGCACCTTTAAGACCAAAAGGCATGCGCAAAAACTCAAACAGGCCAAAAGGAGTGATAACAGCGGTCTTAGGGACATCCTCCACATGCACAGGAACCTGGTGGTACCCCTCGTACTAAATCTACTTTAGAAAAAATAGAGGTCCCATCCAGGTGCACTGAAAAATCCTGGATGTGGGGGATGGGATAACGATCGTTCTCTGTGATGTTATTAAGGCGGCGGAAATCCCCACATGGTCGCCATTTGCCGTCTGCCTTGGGCACCATGTGCAGGGGGGAGGCCCACGGACTGTTTGAACGCTACACGATGCCTAAACGCTCCATGCTAGCAAACTCTTCCTGTGCTATTGCTAGCTTAGTAGCATCGAGGCGGCGTGCGAAAACCGAGGGGCCCGTTGTGGTGATATAATGTTCGACCCCATGTGCTATGTTTGTGTTGGCAAAATTAGGAACAGTCAGCGAGGGGAACTCAGACAATAAACGCTGAAACACGTTACCCGAAGCTAAAAAGTTAGCATGCATTAAAGGCCCAGCTCCTCGCGTCGCACAAGGCAGTGACGAAAAAGACACAGCGTCGATCAAACGTCTGTTAGCAACATCAACAAGGAGCCCGTGAGCACAAAGAAAATCAGCCCCTAAAATAGGAACTGAGCTAGCAGCTACCACAAAGTTCCACTGGAAGTCCCGTTCATGGAAACAAACAGTCACCAACCTTTCGCCAAACGTCTTGATGGGAGAGCCATTAGCCGCGGTTAGCTGCGGCCCGCAGCCTTCTGCCAACCTGTCAGAGCCAGTCGGGGGAACGAGGCTCTTCTGCGAACCAGATTCCACCAGGAACCGCCTCCCCGACCTCGAGTCTTCGATGAAAAGCAGCCTTTCCTTGTCGCCAACGGCCGCGGCTGCTAGCATGCGCTGGCGTTGTCGTTTCCCTGCGGCTTAAAGCTGCACGGCGGGATGCATCGTCGTGCTTTGGCGCCAAAGCGCTGGTGGTAGAAACAAAGGGCGGCTCCTGTCCGCCTGCGGGTAGCGACCCCTGCTACCACCGATGGCTCGTCCGGCGCTGAGGGCGTTGCTTGAAGCTCAGGTGTGCTGGAGATCCGGGGACCGCCGCCTGGACCGCGAAGGTCCTCGCAGCCAGAAGGATACGGTCGGCTTCTTCGGCCAGCGAGCGGTAGTCTCTCTGCCGCAGAAACGGGGAGTTGGCCAGGACCGTGCGCACCGAAGCCGGGAGCTGGCGGAGGAAGAGGTGGAGGAAGAGAAACCCACAGTCTTCTGATCCCATCAAGGACAACATGCTCTCCATGAGCTCAAGAGCTGTGCCATCGCCCAAACCGGGGAGGGAAAAAAGTTTCTCAGTGCGCTCCGCGTCTGAAAGTGAGTAACGCCTCAGGAGCAGCTGCTTGAGGGCGTCGTACTTTCCTTGTGCAGGAGGGGCCTGGAGCAGGCTCATTGCCCGCTGGGTGGACAGCGGATCCAGCGAGGCGACCACATAGTGGTATTTGGTGTCGTCTGCAGAAATCCCGCGAAGAGCAAACTGTGATTCGATGTGGGCGAACCACGACGGAGGGGCGTGCAGCCAGAAGTCCGGGATTTTAACGGCCACCGAAAAAGCGAGCGGGGCCGCCTGTGGAGGTTCCACAGCAGCGGACATCTGAGGAGAGCTGGCTGGAGCGTCAGATGTCGACATGTTCAATTCACGAGGTCACCAGTGTAGGAGGTGGTGAAGAGACGACACAGAAGACGGGATGCAGATCTTCACTTTAATCAACTCCTACTATTCTGGCGGGAAGCACCCAAAACCCACCTTATATATCAACCCTTTCACAATACAACATCCGGTCCTCTGGACCTTTCACAATAAAACATCCGGTAACACATTCGGTCCACTGGGTGTGAGTAGAGCCCCCTAGTGGTCCACCACAATAAAACATTAAAATAATAATAATTATTATTTATAAAGCCATTTAAAACAACCACAGCTGCAACAAAGTGCTGTACACATGAAATTAAGAACATTTAAAGACCGTGTAAAGTGAATTTCAACATTTCCTTAAATAAACATTATAAATGTGATAATTGTAATGTTGTAAATGAGTAAAAAGTCTCAAAATTGTAGCTCAATTAATTTTGAAGTTATACATGAAACTGTGTATAAAGACATGTGTGTTTCAGGATTTTTTAGGCGTGTTTTAAACGGGACCGCGTTTCGTCACGCGGTCCTCATTAGTATAGCCCTACCCCCTGCTGCTCCAGTCATATAAATTGTTCTTCGCATGGGTGGAGCCGTTCACTCGCGACTCGCAGATAGCATCAGATAGCAATAGCATAGATATTTTGTTCATTGTTAGCTAGCTAATCAATTATGCCTCGTTCCTGCATCTTCCCAGGATGTTTTAATGGTCAGGGCACCTGCTACTGACCGTCTCCCTCCTCAGCCTCCGGACACCGCCGCCGCCTTTCCTGTTTCTTTTCTTTCTTTCTTTTTTTTTATTGCTAAGCCTGTGCCCTACAAGTTCACAAGCTCCTTTTTTGCTAAGAAAATGCGACAGGTCCATTGCATACTTAGTTATCAACGTGATTACTCTTTATCTTAATCACCAACACAGCCCTCTTTATCTTAATCACCAACACAGCCCCCGCATGCGATGTGTCGGGTCGGACCGGTGCAGCCGCGCGAGTCCGCTCATCTTCTAAACACAGAACAGCGGAGTTATGAATTATAGTTGCGTCCTCAACTTTAAAAATAAAACCAGAGTTGTTTGTGCACTAAAAACAGCGTAACTCTTGGAAAAAGGAGCAAACAGAGCAGGTTTACTGATGAACCTGTCTTCCTCCTCCACACAGTTCAGCGCTGAGCGAGAGAGTCCTCCTACTTGCTCTCTGAGCTGCAGTGCTGAGCTGAAACCACGCCCACTGCTGACACGCCCCCACAGTTCTAGATTAAGGGAAAACAATGTATTTTCATGATTTTTGACACTTAATTTTATAAGGAAAACAATGTTTTTAATCAGTCAGATTTATATGGGTGATTAATAACACATATTTATGCCATGTGATAAACTAAAAACACAAATCTAATTTCACTTTACACGGTCTTTAAACAAAAATAATAATAAAAAAATTAATTTCATATTTTTATTAAATATGATACGTTCGTATGTCTGAGTTGCCGTAGGTTGAGGGCACCATAACTCGAGGGTTTCCTGTATAAGTCACATTTATTATGCATTTATTTAATGGTGAAAACAGCTTCATTTCACCTGGGGCCACGGCTCCATCCATCCATCCACTGCGGCTGGAGCCGCTTTCTCCAGCGTTCCTCCACCTGCACCAGCTGAGTGAAGTGAGCGCGCGGGAGGATTCACTGTTGCAGTTCTTAGAAATTTAACAAAATCAACATTTAAAAACGATAGTTTGCTTGACGTTATAGCAAAGGTGTGTATCAGTTGAACTTTCCCTTAATAAATGCACTTTAATGGTCAAAACAGCTTCATTTTGCCTGGGTGGCATGGCACCATCTATCCATCGCTTCCGGAGCTGCTGGTTCTCCAGTGTTGGGCCGCCTTCACCAGCTGAGTGAAGCGAGCGCATATGGGAGGATTCACTGTTGCAGTTCTTAGAAATTTAAAGCATCAGCCAGAAATTGTGACGAGTATGGAAAAAAAAGTATATAAGTTGCTTCAGCGTACAAGTTGCAGGACTGACACATTTATGCAAAAAAATTGACTAATACGCTGGAAAAAACTACTTCCTCAGCTCCATCTTTAACGCTACAGACCAAAGCAACTTCCTCATTACTGCAGACACAATCCTGGTGAGATAGTAGCTGAAAATCATCTGTTGTGATACATTAAATCTTTATTCAAATCTTTGGTCTGCCAGACGTTCTTTCAAATAATGCTTTTTCATATTTATACAACTGCATCATTGCCAGATGTTTACATTCAGCATCAACTCTTTCAGTAATAATAAAAATAAATAAAAAACGGAACTTTTATATTGAATGATGAATATTATGAATAATAAGTTATAATTATCTTATGCATGTTTCTTTATATTGCATGCATTCTCAGATAGTGCAGGTTTTATTTGGTTAGCCTTCAAACTAAAGATGTCATCCTATAACAAAATGTGAGCAGCACACCATGAAAGCATCAGAAGTGAACTTGAAGTGTGTGAACTAAATGTCCCGAGGCCTCTCAGCAGCCTCTGCTCCTTTTCTCACGATGCTGCTGATGAGTGAAGATCTAATGATGCTGAATGTGCAGCTGTTGCAGCAAGCTTCTCATCCAGTCGCTGCCAGGTTGCTGTGAGTTCATGCAGGACTCCTCCATGTGATGCAGCCAGGTCCTCACAAGTAATGACACTTGAATGTGGCATAAAGGTCGTGATGAGCCTCCCACTCACAGCGCCAGGAGAGGTCATCACGACTGGCAGGCGGAATGGCTGCTCGTCCACCTGTTTGCCATTAAACATGAACATCACTACTCTCTGCTGACATTTAGCATGCAACACAATGTGCATCACTTCATCTGTTCCAACATGATTATGAAAACATTTTGCTGCTCAGTAGTTGCACAAAAACACATTTTATTTAGGCCTGCCAGAAAATGAGGTTGATATGGAGCTTCAGCTGCAATAAGCCATTTATTTATTGAAAGACAGCAGCTGAATATACACACACGGCTATCTGCCTTAAATGAAAGAGCAAACTCTGATTGAATGGGTTTGTAATGCCAGCCAAATAGATTTGCTCTAATGGGATTCAGCTTAGGTGATGTCTGCAGAGGTTCACCGCAGCATTATAAATGTAGTAAACGGCAATGGCAGCCACCCCATCACTTCCTGATTGCCTGTGAGAAACAGAAGAAACACTAAGGAGTTCCTGTGTTTACTTTAATGGCTCTTTTAGAGGACTATTATTCAATGAGCCCTGAACTTGAGAATATTATCATGAAACAGAAGGTCTGTTGTGCATTAAAGTGCCTGAGACTCTGCTCACATCACGACTTTGTTGAGTTCAAAGTGTCTCCACCGTGACCAGGTCTGACCGATGCATGTCCTAATGATAGTTTGGATCTTTTCAGCTTTTTGTCCCTTGTTTGAAGACGGAAAATATCAAAAGACTGGATGGACATGGACACAATGTTTGCAAAGGATATAATGAGTTATGTTAACTGAACCATTTACATATATCAAATTTATCATTTTCAACAGGAACATTTCCAGAATATCAGAGTCAGAGAGTCTTTATTGTCATTTTCACTGCATGTGGTACATGTGATACAATGAGATTATGTACACAGGGTCCCAGTTGCATCTAACAACAAAATGTAAGAGAAAAACAGTAATAACATCTAGGATATAACTAAGAAAAACATCAACTAGAAATACATTAAGCATTAATGTAATACAGAAACATCATTACAAACAGCAGCCCGAACATGAGTCTGTATGAGCAGATGGTCACAGATGAACACAGAAACATGAAACAGATCAGCATCAGCATGATGTGATATTTCACAGTGATTATTCTTATTATTTATTTATTCATGAGTCTAACAGCCTCAGGGTAGAAGCTGTTCCTCAGTCTAGTGGTTCTACATTTGATGCTCCTCAACCTCCGTCCTGAGGGGAGTGGGGCAAAGAGTGTGTGTGCTGGGTGAGTGGGGTCTTTCATGATGCAGGTGGCTCTCTTCCTGCATCTGGAGGTGTAGATGTCTGTGATGGTGGGGAGACTGACTCCAACAGACTTCTGTGCAGCCTTCACCACTCTCTGCAAAGCTTTTCTTTCTGCAGCTGTGCAGCCTCCATGCCACACGTTGATGCTGGAGCACAGGATGCTCTCCACTGCACACCTGTAGAAGGAGGTGAGGACTGAGCTGCTCAGACCAGCTCGTCTCAGCCGTCTGAGGAAGTAGAGTCTAGAGATATTACATAGGTCAGATCTTACATCATTTATTTGTACAAATTGTTTCCTATCTTTCAAATAGCTAGATACCCACTGTAATGCTGGTCCTCTAATACCATATTTGTTCAGTTTTTCAAGGAGAATGGTGTGATCAATAGTATCAAATGCTTTTTTTAAATCAACAAAAATACTGATACAATATTGTTTTTGATCGACAGCAGTAGTTATTTGTTCCATTAATTCCATGAGAGCCATTGATGTAGTTTTTTGCTCTAAACCCATACTGACTGTTGCTTAGAATATTTTGTTTATCTATAAATTGATCTAGTCTGTTCACAAATAGTTTTTCAAGAATTTTTGAAAACTGTGGTAACAAGGATATAGGTCTATAATTGTTGAACACACATTTATCACCATTTTTAAAAAGAGGAACTACCTTAGCTACTTTCATATTATCTGGAAATATTCCTGTTGAAAATGATAAATTACATATGTATGTAAACGGCTCAATAACATGGCTCATTATGTCCTTTACAAACATCATATCCATGTCCACCCAGTCCCTTGATCTCTTGTCTGTAAGATTTTTTACTACATTCATTATTTCCTCTTTGTTAGTTCCATTTAGAAAAATACTATTTGCACAACCTGTAATTGAATGGATCACATTTTTATCTACTTTTGGTATTTTAGCTGCAAGGCTTGATCCAACATTCACAAAATATTGATTAAATCCATTTACAATTTCATTTTCATCATGAATTTCATCGTTGTCTTTTACAAAATATTTTGAAATACCAGTTTTTGCTTTATGATTCTTCAGGACACTATTCATTACTCGCCATGTTGCTTTCATATCACCATTACTTTTATCTAATAATTTACTATAATATTCTTTCTTATGTTTCCTTATAATCCCTACTAATTTATTTTTATACTTTTTATATTTTTCTTCAGCGCTCTGACTTCGCAATTTCAAGAAACATGAATACAAATAATTCTTTTTTTTACAAGCATTTCTCAACCCTTTTGTCATCCATGGTTGATCAATCGTATTTCTCTTTGTGTAATTTGTTTGCACACAATTCTTTTCATACAGAGCTTCCAGGATATTCATAAACTCATCATATGCTCTGTTCGCATCATCAACATACACATCATTCCAGTCTTGTTTATCTAGATCCTCTTTCAATTTTTCCAAAACTTTTTTGACGTGTTTATGATCTTTTTCTTCGTTGTAACTGCTTTTGTGATGTTTTGATCATTTTTATAGATTGTGAAAACTGGTAAATGATCACTTAAGTCGGTCGTTAAGATACCACCTATCACGTCCCCATTTGTTATATTTGTGAAAATATTATCAATTATTGTGGCACTATGAGTTGTAATTCTTGTTGGCTTTGATATCAATGGATACATATTTAAACTGTACATTGAGTTTATAAATGTGCTTATGTTATTTGAATCTGTTTTATTTCCCATATCAATGTTAAAGTCTCCACACAAAAAACATTTTTATTAAAACTCTTCTCCATTAGCTCCAAGATTTTATCCGTGAATATTTCTATATTTGCTCCTGGTGATCTATATACACAACTTATTATGTTTTTATCATTTTTGTTTATTATTTCTATTGTTATCATTTCCATAATATTATCAACTATTATTGACATTTCACTATTTAATTTACATTTTATTTCATTATTGACAAACAGAGCGACTCCACCACCTCTTTTATTATTTCTGTTCATATGATATAATTCATACCCCTCGATGTGAATATTACTTGTGTTATCATCATTGAGCCATGTCTCTGACAGCGCTATTATCGTAAAAGTTCTATTTAACTGTTTTAAGTAATCTGTTATTTTGGATATGTTTGCATTTATACTTCTGCTATTAAAGTGAATAATAGAGAGAACTCCATTTGATATATTGATGTCATTAAACTGCTCTTCATTATAATATTCGCCATCTTTTATTACAGGAAAAAAAATTGCATCAATCACATTTTCAACATTATATATTTTAGGTTCTGAGTCTTCATATGTTGTTACGTTCTAATGTATTTGTTCATTTCATTTGTGTTAATGGATGTGGAGTCCCTCAGGGCTCAGTGTTGGGACAAAAGTTGTTTATTTTGTATGTGAATGATCTGGTTGATGTGTCGGGGCTTTTCAAGTGTGTTTTATTTGCAGATGATAAATTTTTTATTCAGGTGAAAATATTGAACGGATGTAAAAGATGAAACAGGCAGACTTTGCAAAAGTACAAACTTGGTTCAAACTTAAGTTATCATTAAATTTAAAAAATAAATAAAATAAACTGCATGATATTTAGTAAAATTATTGAAGTCCCATTTAAAATTGACAGTACTGAATAGAATTAATGAAAAACATTTTGGGTGTCGTTATTGATGAGAAGCTGACATGAAATCTAATGTAAATTACTTAAGAATAAAAATAGCAAAATCAATTGCATTTAAGTTTTTGAATGACAAAGCTTTGTATATATTGCATAGGCCATAGAGGGTTGCGTGTTATAGAAATACAAGGAAAGACCTATCTGGTGAGCACATTGCAGCATCGTGTTTACCTTCACACAAAGGTTTTTTTTCTTCAAAATGTGCTGCCCCATTTTAATGAATCACGGAGCCTAGCAGGGATTATTGTTATTATTATCCAATGTGAAAGGAGTTGGACATGCTGATGTTCTCTTCTCATTCCTTGTCCTCTCTACATCTACACGTGACTGTGGGATCATAAGTACTCTGAAAACAGTCGGCTAAGTATCTGTTCTAACATCGTTCAGCAAGTTTATTTAGTCCAACTCAGTTTCTCTCACGTGTGTGAACACAAAACGACCTCTCTGTTTCTGATGTTTCAAACAGATTCTCTTCTGGTGGAACACCAACGTGAGTGAAGCTGGTTCCTCATTAGTGTCTGCTGGATCAAGTGGAGTTCTGTTGGACTGACGGTGGAGCAGAATGTAAATGTGGAGCAGACTGCGGGGAGCTGCAGGACCGAGCTCAGAGTTTTGGATGTGTTTTGCAAAGTAATGCAGCTTAGATGAGCAGTTTGTGTGCAAGAGGGAGGCAAACCTGAAAAACGGAATTTGTTTAGTGCACGAAAAACAGGCAAAGGGAAAAAGCTCAAGTTTTAGATTGCTCATCATTTTCTAATTCAAACCAGGACTCATCTCTGAACAGTGAAACCGTTACAAAAAATGTTCAGCTTTGCCTTCACCTTGGTTTTAAACTCTTCACACAAGCACGGACAAATACAAATAAGTCTTCCAACACTGATCCAGTCTGCGCTGAATTCTCTGTGATTTTTTCCCCCAGATGTGTTTAGAAGTCAGGACAGGAAGCACTTCACTTCCTTTTTAAAGCATAGATTCATAATGCACACTCATAACTGCTTGTGACAATTGCTTCTTCTGTTCTAATGAGTGCTTTGATGAGACATTTCCATTCATACATTTTAGATCAAACCGTTTTAGACCTGTGAAATGACAAAGCTCTTAGGACCATTTTGTCTGTTGAATATGTGATCAGATTGTGTCTCAAGTTTCTGAGCAGCGTGCTCGGAGGGAAGAAGCAGCTCTGACAGTCGTCCTGCTGATGCAGGTAGACTGGAGGGTGTTTGACAGAACGAACGCTCAGATTCAAAGTTGTTCATCTTTAACATCTCCCATCAGAGAAAGGGGGGAATTGGAAATAACTACTGTCAGCTCATCCATGTTTTGAGCGAGATAACTTGAAAAACAAGTGCATGTGCCTACATCTACTCAAAAAGGTCCTTTCGAAAATTATGTTGCCAGGTGAATATCCTCTTTATTTAAGTATATGCTGCCATACTTATATAAAGATGACTTTCTAGTTTTTATATTCCTTAAAAGTATACTTTCCTCAAATAATTAGTGGCAGGCGGCACGATGGTGCAGTTGGTAGAACCGTTGCTTCTCAGCGAGAAGGTCGCCAGTTCAAATCTCTGCCTTTCTGGGTGGAGTTTGCATGTTCTCTCTGTGCATGTGGGTTTTCTCCTGGTACTCCAGTTTCCTCCCACAGATCAAAAACATGCATGTTAGACTGACTGATAACTTTAAATTGTCCCTAGGTGTGAGTGAATGGTTGTCTGTCTCAATGTGTCCCTGTGATGGACTGGAGACCTGTCCAGGGTGTCCTCACCTCTCACACAGTGATGACTGGACATGTGCACCAGTGACTCGAAAAGAAAGAAGCAGGCAAAGATAATGGATGGAATGGGAGTGGCTGAAGATTAATCTGTTAGCCAAGACCACCATTGAACCACGAATGTGATAAAGCTCTGATGATTGTTTGTACAGATCTAGTAGAGTGCTGTATATGAATGAACGAGACACAGATTGTGTTGTAAAGAGCTTTGAGTGTCTTGATCAGATAGAAAGGTGCTATTATACAAGTACAGTCCATTTACTTTTAAAATGTTTTGTGCAAATTTGTGACATTTATGAAAAAATAGCAAACGTTGCCTAAATATTATCTTGTTCACAATAGTTGTTTTCTGATGTCTCAGCTGCATCTGTTAGATCTAAAGTTGCTTTAATAAGTTCTGATCATTATAAAGTTTGTTTGAATTAGTGAATAGTTTTTCATCGACTTCAATGAGCTTCGCCTCACGTTTAATAAAAACACTTCATTTTAGGTTAAGGAAAATATGTTCTGATTTGTAATTTAGAATACATTTAATTTGTTGTAATATCTAAAGCCGTTTAGTGCTTACTTAGCTTAAGATAAAGCCTAAGCATTTTAGCTTGTTAGCTGAAACACCTACACTTTTATTGTTTGAGCTTAAAAATTGCCTAAGAAAATATGAGCTAAAGTTGAACTTTCTGCTGGTGTTGAGAAAAGAAACATGTGCCGCCACATTTGGAGCGTTGCTTTCCTGCAGACCAGGTGTGTGAAACATTTGCTTTAACCTCATTTCAAAACAAGACTCATAAATCTCCCCTTCAGAGGCTAATGCTCTAAAACAGAACAGTGCACTGCAGAACCTGAGCTGCATGTATTTCAACAGTTTAATATCTCGTAAAAATAATGTTTATATCTTTGTACAAATATATACGACAATACATACAGCATACATACTAGCACTTTGAGATTTTCATTAATGAAAAGTGCGTTATAAATTGAATTCATTATTATTATTATTACAGTAGTTGTGATGAAACTTATTCAGGACGTTGAGAGAAACCTGCTCATGATAAAGGCACTAAAGCATGTTAGTGGGAACAGCAGGGGGTCTAAAGGCACCAGTTTTGGCTGCGTACAGTAGAAGTTTAGCACAGACATGTTGGTATGATCACATGATGTAAACAAGTGAAATGTTAAAAAATCTACTAGTAGTTCTATTTTTGGCTTTAAGCTTTTTTGAATACATTATGTACAGGTGCTTATAAATAACTTATTGAGCATGCATCAAAGTACTTATAAATAATGTTTTAAACGCTTCACAGTGAACATATCGAAGTGTTTCTGAAGGTTTGCCATAATATCTGTTCTTCCTCTGCTCTTGAGCAGCGTCAAACTTCCTTGTAGAAGTCCTCGAGGAGTCGCGTTAAAGAGCTCCAACTACAGTCGAGCTCGTTCTGGCTGAACTGCAGACAGGAAGAGACGATGTGTTTGTAGAGAGGCACAGAAAGGTCAGCTAAAGGTTGACCTGGGGTTGAACGGAGAGTCAGGTCGTGCAGTATTTGGAGTCATCCAGGTCTGAACTGGTCAGGTGCTTGGAAGAAGCTGTAAAACACGAACAAAACATTAAGACAAAGGATCGTATTACCAGTTCCTCTTTTTTCATTCATTCAACCTTTATTTAGTCAGGTAAATCTTTTGAACCTCATGGGCTCATTTACGAAAGCGACCTGCTAAAACTAAAGAACAATGAACAGCAGTGGTAGAATTTCCTTAAACAATAAACAATAAACAAACAAACAATAAACAATAGAAAACAAAAGAGAGAAAAAAACAAAAGAAAGTTTTTTTTTTTAACAAAGTATCAAAAAACTAGCAAAACATTATAAGGTAGACGTATAAAATCAAAGACAGGAACAAATCTGCATTGGTTTTTGCCAGGATTCCAACAGATTCTGAAAACCATTTAGAGAAGTCAAGGTCGAGAGCTTCAGATCTTTTTGTAAGATATTCCATGAAGCAGGAGCGGAGTAGGAGAAGGCCCTTTTTCCAAGTTCAGTCCTCACTGACGGAACACTGCAGGTAATCATGTCCTGAGAGCGCACACTGTAGCTGCACTCACGCAAAGACATGTAGGAGGAGATGTATGAGGGCAGCAGACCAAGAAGTGATTTAAAGATGAAAATGTACCAGTGGAAGAGTCTGCGTGAGGTTAATGATGTCCAGTTAACCAGTGAATACAGGGTGCAGTGGTGGGTACGATAATCACAACCAGTTATGAATCTTAGTGCACCATGATAGACAACATCCAACATCCGCAGGGTGCTTGTAGGAGCATTCATGTAGAGAATGTCACCGTAATCAATGGAGGGAAGGAAAGTCACAGACACAAGGCGTTTCCTGACATTCAGTGATAGACATGATCTGTTTCTGAAAAAGAAACCCAGTTTAACTTTCAGTTTCTTCACTAGGTTTTCCACGTGGAGTTTAAAAGAGAGATGTGAATCAATCAGGATACCCAGATATTTATAGGAATCAACAAACTCAATAGAGACACCATTTGAAGATAAAATCAGAGGAGGATCTGCTGGAACCGCCTTCCTATTTGAAAAAAACATCCCTTTTGTTTTATCAGCATTTAGGACAAGTTTGAGACGGAACAAATCTGACTGGATGATGTCAAAAGCAGATTGCAGTAACTGGAAAGCCTTAGCAACTGTTTTAGCTCGGCAGTAAACAACTGTATCATCAGCATAGAAATGTAAGGATGCATCAGGGATGCAGTGACCTACATTAGCTATGTAGATTGTAAAGAGAGTGGGTCCTAAAACTGAGCCTTGTGGTACACCATTTTTAACTGTTAAATAGCTGGAAGAAGTACCGTTATGTTGAACACATTGCCTCCGATTGGAAAGATAGTTAGAAAACCAACCGATGGTGTGATCAGAGAAACCGATTTCTGAGAGCTTATGACACAGGATGTTATGATCCACAGTGTCAAAAGCTTTAGACAGGTCTAAGAAAAGTGCAGCACAATAGTCCTTAGCATCCAATGCTTCAACAACATCATTCAGAACCTTCAGAGAAGCAGTTGTTGTGCTGTGTTTTTTCCTGAAACCAGATTGATGAAGAGGTAAGATGTTAAATGAGTCCAGATAATTTTTGATCTGAGAGTTTATCAGTTTTTCTAGAACCTTGGCTAAGATGCAGAGTTTAGAGATCGGTCGATAATTGTTCAATGAGGTGGGGTCACCTCCCTTCAGCAAAGGAAGAACAAAGGCTGTTTTCCAAGCATCCGGAATGGTGTTTTGGCTTATGGACAGATTAAAGATGTGGGTCACAGGGACTGTGATGATATGAGCAGCCAGCCTTAAGAAGTAAGGTGGAAGTTCATCTGGACCTGCAGATTTTTTAGGATCAAGATCATTTAACAGTTTATTTACCTCACTGACTGAGAACGGAGAAAAAGAGAAGGTGTGATTAACAGATGGTTGACTTGTAGGAGGGATTTGATTTGTAGAAGTTTGATTATTAGATAAAGTGGCTGATTTTCCGTTTGTAACTGTGTCAAATAATGAACTAGAAGCAACAAAATGTTTATTGAAACAGTTCAGGATCTCGTGCTTATTTGACACAGGAACAGAGTCAACAAGAAATTGTGATGGGAGGTCAGATGATTAGACAGACTGGGAAATATACAGGTGCTGGTCATAAAACTAGAGTATCACGAAAAAGTTTATTTATTTCAGTTATTTCATTCAAAAAGGGAAACGTGTATTATATTTCTTCATTACACACAGACTGATACATTTCAAATGTTTATTTATTTCAATGTTAATAATTATAACTGACAACTAAGGAAAACCCCAAATTCCGTATCTCAGAAAATTTGAACATTACTGAAGACCAATTAAAAAAAGGATTCTTAGAAATGTTGGCTGTCTCTTGTTCAAGAGTGGCTTGAAACAAGGAATGTAACAGCTGAAACCCATGTCTTGCATATATCTGTGCATGGTGGTTCTTGAAGCACCGACTCCAGCTGCAGTCCACTCTTTGTGAATCTCCCCCACAATCCTCTGCAGGGTGCAGTTATCCCTATTGTTTGTAGACTTTTTTTCCTACCACATCGTTTCCTTCCCATCACCGGTCTAATAATGTGTTTGGACACAGAGCTCTGTGAACAGCCAGTCTCTTTAGCAATGACCTTTTGTGTCTTGCCCTCTTGTGCAAGGTGTCAATGGTCATCTTTTGGACAACTGTCAAGTCAGCAGTCTTCCCCATGAATGTGTAGCCTACAGAACTAGACTGAGACTCAATTTAAAGACCTTTGCAGGTGTTTTGAGTTAATTAGCTGATTAGAGTGTGGCACCAAGTGTCTTCAATATTGAACCTTTTCACAATATTCTAATTTTCTGAGATACTGAATTTGGGGTTTTCATTAGTTGTCAGTTATAATAATCAACATTAAAAGAAATAATAACTCAGTCTGTGTGTAATGAATGAATATTCACATTTTGAACGGAATTACTGAAATAAATCAACTTTTTCACGATACTCTAATTTTGTGACCAGCACTTGTAAAAACAGTATGTTTGTTTCAGTCGTACAACTCTGTTTTGCCACAAATTGCCCAAAAGCTGCATAAAATAATAATAATAATACAGTAATAACATTTTGCACAAATCCCTCAAATATCTGAATAAATGTTTATTGGTGCCATCACAGTGACTACTCAACATCCCAACATGCATCAGCTGTAAACAATAACCACATTTTGATGTCTAAACTTTATGCGAAGAGAACCAAGATGAAAGCTGCTGCCAGTGGCTGGTCACCATGGTAACCATACATCTCCCAGACAACACCCTTAATAAGACAGGCAGAGTAGTAACTAAGCTGACAAACAACGTTGAACTATAATTTGCAGTGTTTCCCCTACCATTATTCAAGGAGGGCACTCGGCCACCAACAGAACCAAATGCCCTATCAGAGGAAACACTGCATGCGGTGTGGTGAGTTGTTGTGGGGAACCAGGAAAACCAGGAGTGGACTTCTAGTGGTTTGAGTATTCTCCTATTAATCAAGTGGAATGGATTTGTTCATGAAGAAACAGAAACAGTGCTGAGTGAAATAATATATCATAGTAAATGTGGAAGGAGGGTCCAAATGAATATTTTTTAAATGTGATGGGGACACGTCCCCTTCACATATAATCCATGCAACGCCTATGTTAAACACTGAGCTGTAATAAAACATTGGATCACAAGTGGCAGAAATCTTATTGTCACATCTATTTTTATGTCCACAGTGCATTCTGTGGTGAGAGAGAAGACAAACATATGTACATTTGAACACAAACTAAACTAAGAGTAAGGTTTGAGAGGATAAGACAACACACTCAAAGACAGGGTGGGTACTCACATATTGGGTCAGACCTCATCGTACTGCTGAAGAAAGAGGTGGAGCCTTTGATGGAGGCAGAGAAAGCAGCCAGTCTTAAGCTCCTGGAGGTGGCATCCAGCTTCTCATCCTGAAACATCAGAGGTCAGCAGATAAAAACATCAGAACAAAAGGTTTAGTGTTTATTTCATATATGGAAGTACTGGGGCTGGCAAACCAGATTATATAAAGCAGCTTCAGGCTGACTCCCTCATCAGCCGCACTGGGAAAGGCTGTCCTGATCTTTTCTGTGATGTAAAGAAAAGGCAAAGGGGCAGTCCTGGGTCTTTTTAGGGCTCACTTTAAAACAAAGAGATTGGAGCTGAACTTGCAAACAGGCCCCAAGCAAAACAAAACTTACAAACTGTCGCTGTCAGGGAAAAACATGCAACGCTGATTTGTCATTATTTACAAGTCACCCTTCACATCAGTCTGTGGTTTTATCAATGACTATCCAGTGAAGAATAAAACAGTTTGTGACTTAACCTATCTTAGTTTTTTTTAAACCCACTTTTTGTCTCGTACTTTATTAAAATACAAGTGTTACCAAATGTTTTGCTTTCTTTGTTTAAGTGATTTTTGTTACAAACGTGGTAGCCTGGCCCTCGCCTTCCTGCACAGCTCCGCTCAATTCTCATTTCCCTTCACTGCACAGTCTGGGACTGCACCCACCCACAAGGATTTCTCCGGTAGATTTTTGTTCGGACCAATCAGAGAGCAGAAGGCGGAGTTTTGAACGACGTCGACTGACGTCGTCATTCAAAATGGCTGCCGCCACGAAGGAATTTTCAATAAAACAAGGTAAAAAACTATTATTTCTCTGCTGAGAAAAAATATATTTCATAGCTGACGTTATATCAGAAGTGTTCCTGAGCAATCAGAGAGCAGAAGGCGGAGTTTTGAACGATGTCGACTGACGTCGTCATTCAAAATGGCTGCCGCCACGAACGAATTTTCATCAAAACAAGGTAAAAAACTATTATTTCTCTGCTGAGAAAAAATATAGTTCATAGCTGACGTTATATCAGAAGTGTTCCTGAGCTTAACAGTTCCTAAATCAATTCACGAAATGGTCAAATCTGCTGGATATTAAATAGTTTCGGTTTGATATTTTCCAAACAGCCTCGGGTGCGCTACGAAAATAAATGATAAAAAATCGAATTTTATCTCAAATGTTTCATCTAGGCCAACAGTCAGTAAATTAAAGACATATAATTACACACTGGTGGCAGAAAAAATATCCACCGAGTGGTTTCTGAGCAATTTATCTGATAGCCTGGACCTCGCCAGGCTAAACTAACAAAACTCTGCCTCCTGTTCTCTGATTGGTCCATTCAAAAATCTCCAGGAGAAATCGTTGTCTATGGCAGAGATGCCAGACCCTAGTCCAAAGCGAAGTGAAGGACAAGGGTCTGGTTTAAACCAGGCTACAAACGTGGTCAAACAGAGAAAGTATAATTTAATGTGTACGTTTTCTTCATCATCAGTCCTTTAGTCTATTGCCTTGGGGGCAGTAAAAACATCATTCACCAGCAACCTCCACCTGGGCTGACCCTCGGCAGGACGGGTGAGGACATGCAAAGGGAGCTCTGTCCAAGTATGGATATGACGAGGGTGCAGCCCCGTATTACATATCATTATCTTCAACAGAGTTCCCGTGGCCCTCACTATGTGGGCAAACCACTTCAATTTCTTCTTCTTGATCTGTTAGGGAGGAGTCATGATCTCCAAAGAGGACGTGGACTCTATGGTGGACCTCAGCCTTTGTAGTGTTGGAGAGTGAACGGACCTGAAGAAGTTGCCAACAGGTCATTTCAACTGTGCGTGTTCTTTCCACAATCTCAGTCCAGGTTTCTGCAGCGTAGAGAAGGACAAAACAAATGGATGTAGGAGTCGAGCTTTGGTAGTCATCAACACTGATCCGACCTTCCAAACAAGCTTGAGTCTTGCAGTGATCTTCAGCTCTCGCTGGAGCAGTTCACTGCAGAGCGAAGCAGCTGGGGTGAAGATCAGCACCTCCATATCTGAGGCCATGGTCCTCAACCGGAAAATGGTGACATGCACTCTCTGGGTCGAGGGCGAGGTTCTGCCTCAAGTGGAGGAGTTCAAGTATCTCGGGGGTTTGTTCAGGAGTGAAGGAAGAATGGAGTGTGAGATCGACAGACAGATTGGTGCAGCGTCTGCATGCCGGTCTGTGGTGGTGAAGAGGGAGCTGAGCTGTAAGGCAAAGCTCTCTGTTCACTGGTCAGTTTACGTTCCGACCCTCACCCATGGTCACGAACTCCTGGAAGCGATCGAAAAATGATATTGTGGATACAGGTCAAAATGAGTTTCCTCCACAGGGTAGCTGGACTCTCCCTTAGAGACAGGGTGAGACGTTCAGTTATCTAGGGGAGACTCAGAGTAGAACCACTGCTCCTCCTCATCGAGAGGAGCCAGTTGAGGTGGTTCAGGCATCTGGTAAGGATGCTTCCTGGGCGCCTCACTAGGGAGGTGCTTTGGGCATGTCTGACTGGGAGGAGACCCCATGAAACACCCAGGACCCACTGGAGGTGAAGATTCTCAGTCGTCCAGGACATGATAAAATCAAAAAAGACGTTCAATACAGAACAACTGGACTTTATTTGTAGCAAACAAGACGTTTCGCTTCTCATCCGAGGAGCTTTATCAATTGATTGATAAAGCTAATTGATAAAGCTCCTCGGATGAGAAGCGAAACGTCTTGTTTGCTACAAATAAAGTCCAGTTGTTCTGTATTGAACATCTTTTTTGACCCACTGGAGAGACTGCATCTCTTGGTTGGCCTGGGAGGTGGTTGTGGACAGAGATGTCTGGACCTCTCTGCTCAAGCTGCTGCTCCCACGACCAGACTTCAGAACAAGAGGACGATGATGGATGGATGAAGATACTTATTGCAAATATTGATCTGCAATACATTTATTTAAAAATGTGATTTGTTGGATATTTTATTTACCAACTCTACAGTGATGTGAACACTAGAATAAATTTCAAAGGAGTCTAAATTGTCAGACTGTGAACAAGAGGTTTGAAATATCTGCGAGGGACAAACGTTTCTTTTTCAAACATCATATTCCTGCTTCTATGCATTAGTGGAACCTCACTCTGAACAACCTGACGAGATTCTCTCCGTCTATTTTCTTTAAACAAACCTCGAGTGAACAACAGCTATTAAGCTAATGCAATTGCCACTTATCACTCAACATGGGAGTCATTTGAGCAAAGCAAGAAGGTAATCTATGAGAGTAAAACCATTTAAAAGAGAGTGTATGACTGTTTAGTGGAGGCTGAAAAACAGCTGACAGCAATCAGCTGTCAACAGTGATGTCTTAATGACTCCCTCAATTGTTTTATAGCAAAGAACATGAAGGTAGCAATTAACAGTAGCTGGTAATGTGCAGGTTTAGTTTACTGCGCACTCTGACCAATACTTTACCACCACGTGAAATTATTCATTTATCCATACAACTTGCAAACGAGTGCAGTGCGACCCACTGGCATGTGTGGGTGAGCTGGACTCGTAAATGGCTTTCAGTCACACTATCTCCATAAAAGAGCTGCTGTTTGAACAAAACGTGATATTGCAGGTGGAAATAACAGAAGAGAGCTGTTGTTGAGAAGCAGACTCTTGTTAAAAAGTAAAAAGTTTCCTGATGCTGCTCAATAATCCAGGTAGAAAAAATCTAACAAAGTAAAATCAGGTCCTCTGGACCGAGTCTTCTTCTTGAAACGTTTCGTCTTTTATCCAAAATATTTTGTCAGTCCGAGGAGCTGCAACAAACTCAATCTTATAAGCAGCAACTTCTCATAGTGAATCAACCAGTTTGTTGTTGACATCCAGAACTAGCTGCTCACATGAAGAAGGAGGACTATCAGCCTAATGACTGACTGTTAGTGCCCTGATGGCTGCTTGATGTTCACAGAGAGTTGAGTGATACTAGCAAGGTGGAAGCATCAGAGGAACTGAGACGTTTATTTTCTAAACATAACGTCCCAGTGGCTTTTAAACCCCAAAATACATTACGACAAAGACTGGTTCATCCCAAAGATCCAGTCCCCCGGCACAAACAGAGTAATATTGTGTATGCTGTTCAGTGTCAGGAGGGCTGTGATCAGTCTTATATCGGGGAAACTAAACAGCCACTGGCCAAAAGGATGGCCCAGCACAGAAGATCAACATCATCAGGTCAGGACTCTGCGGTCTACACTCATCTCCAGGCCAGCGGTCACTCTTTCAAGGATGAAGATGTTCACATCCTTGATAGAGAGGAACGATGGTTTGAGAGAGGAGTAAAGGAGGCCATCTTTGTGAAAAGAAACCGTCCATCATTAAACAGAGGTGGAGGCCTCCGGGTTCAACTGTCCCCCACTTACAATGCTGTTATTGCTAGTATCACTCAGCCCTCTGTGAATAGCAAACAACCATCCAGGTGTTAACAATCCATCGTTAAGCTGATGGTCCTCCTTGATCATGTGAGCAGCTGGTTTTGGCTGTCAGCAACAGATTGGTTCATCCAATATGAGAAGGTACTATTTATAAGACTGAGTTTGTTGCAGTTCAGAATCAGAATATCTTTATTGACATTGCACCAAGGTACAACAGGAACATGTATGCAGTTATCCGAAAGCTGGACTAAGTGACTGACAACATATTTTGGATAAAAAACTAAACGTTTCAAGAAGAAGAATCCGTCCAGAGGACCTGACTTCACTTTTTTTTTATTTTTTTTTTTTAGAAATTCTCAAGTTCTTTCCCAGTAAGAACGACGTGTATGTGTGACGTACTCTGTACTCTTGGATTCTATGTTTGGACTCATCCAGCTGGTGCTGCAGGTCCCGGACGATCTCTTTGTATTTAATGTAGCGCTGCTCGACAATCTCCTTCTGCTGCTGAGATTCCTGAACAAACCAAAATGAAGCTGTCAGTATAACCAACCAGATGTGAAACACAGACATTTTTAACCAAGTCTGAAAGTCCTCAGTCCTGAGCACTACGGTTGGGTGGTAATACAGGTAGTCCCCGACTTACGAGCGCTCTGACCTACGAGGTTCCGGACTTACGAGCTGGCGAATTTTTGGAAAAAACGCAAAAAATACTGAGTTTTTCTGTGTTTTTTCACCACAGTTCGTTAGCTAAACATGTGGACACACGTTTCCGATCATTTTTATGCACTCGTAAGCAGTTTTTCGATGAAAAACGAGTGTTTGTAGTTGCGCTAGCAAAACCGTTCCAATTTACGAGCGAAATTCCGGACTTACGAGACACGTGGCGGCCGTTCCGAATTACGAGATTTCCATGTTACGAGCAACTCGTTGTGACGGAACTCGCTCGTAAGTCGGGGACTACCTGTACAGTTATGTTACAATAAAGTTTCCAAAAGTGTAATTACATTAATTTACTAGAACTGTACTTCCTGAAAAACCTGCTGTCATTCCTGCTGTGCAGTGGTGTTTTCTCTGTAGCAGTATTTACTGTTGAAGAGGGGAACTGCAGGAAGCATCTTTCCCATTCCGAAGGCACAATTAGCTGGATTAGAGATGCACACGTTCATTTTAAGTCACTTTACTGGGTTATAAAAGTATCTTGGATAAAGAACTCTTAAAAATGCACAAGCCAAATCTTCATGCCTCTGATTTTATTATTCTTGCAATCCATAGTGGAGCAGTAGTTGGAGGCTGAAGAGAAAAAGAACAGCTGAACAGGAGACAGTCAACACAGGAAAAAAAAAATTAAGTTAAATTAAGTATGCACAATATTGTTTTTTTGGCCGATAGCAGATACCAATACTGTACCAATATTTTTTTCCTAGACCTACTTACAGAGACTGCATAGCTTTCTCTGCTGTGGAATTAAAATACTACTGTACATTATTCTGCATGGTCTTTGTCAATTTGACTTGCTACCAAATGCAGATGCCAAAAAAAGGTCTGAAAATGATGTAACACTTCAACTTGGATTATGTTTAATGTCAAATTTATTCATGACATTTACTACTACTAGAAACAGTGCAAATTTGTAAATGTTCACAAATCTAAACTCAACAGCGCACGTGATGTCATAACATGCTGGTGCTTTGTCACCGAGTTGTCATACAAAAACTGTGCCTTTTTGATGGAATGGCCAATGTCCAATATTTAACTTTATCACTAATATTAGCTGATACGATACCATGCAGATAATATTGTGCATCTCTATGTGGCTAAAGCAACCAATTGTTTTATTTTTGCCAATATAAAGAATCAATTTCCAGTGTTGCGGTTTTTTTGAAGTTGGTGCACCAGATTACATCTGTTAGCAGCGTTTTAATTAGCGTTGACAGAAAGATATTTTTAAAGCAGCACCATCTGATGCTTTCGGATACAGGTACAGGGTTGGACTCAGATCGCTCACAAGACACATCATGAATAAAGATGATCACTCAGAGTCTGACTCGTATGATACAAGGAACAATATCCAACAAAGACTGTGAGGAAACACGCCTGCGCTCAGGTTTCTGGAACAGAGATGATGGCAGAAACTTCAGCTGCTGTGGATGGCTGGGTCCAAAACCACAGGTTGATTAATTTTGATTATTACAGTTGACATTATATTGTAGCATTTTAATACCTTTCAAATAATAAAAAGTAAGTTGTCAGAAGTGTTTTGTTGTTGTTATTTATAACTTGTTTAGATTAATTTGAATGTCGAGCTCAGACATTACTTTTTGTCTCTTGATTGCATTTTTTAAATTTTTTTTAAAGTGAGTACATATTGTGTAAGAGAATCATGATCTCACATCGCACCAACACCCAGATTCACATTATAGAAGAGTTTGTACAGTCCTACTTCCCTGTGTGTGCTCTACAAGCGCCTCCATCCAGATCAGTGTGCACTCAGCTGTCATCCGCAAGCACTTCTTAAGGCCAATATTTTTGTGACATTTTGGTTCTGCAACATTACAGTAACAGTAATAAAAGTAATAACGTTATGAACCTTTTATGTATGTATCTTGGGTTCTTGTGTAAATCACTTTGTTCCATGGTGCAAAAATCATTTATCAAACCTTTAAAATGCCCTTTGTTACATGCAATATTTGGAAAACTTTATAAGTTAATGTATACACAGTGACAGGATCGTTTAAGGAAGGCTCAACGACAATAAAAGATGGATACCACCCATCTCTGTTGAAAATGACATTTAACACTAAAAAAGAACATTGACCGTCGTGGGTCTCATTTAAACCTACCTCCAAATCTCTAAAGTCCTCCAACAGATAGTTTTTCTCTGGAATTGACTCCAAATGATCCAGAGCTGCTCGTGTGTTCTGTCCACCAAAAACACAAAATACAAATTACAAGAAATTTCAAACAAAGTGTTGGTAGAAGAAACATAAATGGTGTAAAATCTCATAAAGGGATCAAAGGGCAGTTCATGACAGAGCTAAAGGCCAAAGTGGTTCAGGATTGGAGCACAATCCATTTGTCAACATCATCATCTGTAGATGTTGTAGTCGACTGTACGTAGTTGTCTTGTATCAGAAACTTCAAACAGTAGAGCTACTGTGCATAAAGCCTGCATCTCATTGGGTGTGATGAACAACCAGCTGGAGAAACAAAATTGTGAGAAATTCAAAATTTCACTTGGAATCACACCGAATTGGTACATATGACACATGAATAACAATGCAACATTCATGTGACAGTTCTACAAACTGTGTTCACATCTTTTGTCACCATTTAGTCTCAGTATCTTATGTCTCAATCGTGTGACTCCAGTCAGTTGTTTAGTTTTCACATGTCACCAAACCCTCTTAAAGTTGTCCCACGTTTCTCACAATATCTGAACTTACAGAAACTAAAAGGAGAATGTTTGAGAAGTGACTGTTTTGAATAAAAACCTGTTGAACAATGGCTCTGTGACACATGAAGAAACTGAACCACATGTCTTTACTGTTTCCTAATTTACACTTAAACAATTTCTGTAAGTTCTCTTGAGTCTGAACTGTTGCTGTATTAATACAAAATGTGTCCCCTGTCGACTATGTGACTAACATAATGTCACTCAGGCTGGTCAAATCAAATGGCAATTACAGACTCCACCCAGAGCACCATCTTTAGTTGTATTAGTATTCCAGCTGCAGCACACCCCTTTCACAGTTTCAATAACCTCCCTGTTCTCACTCAGGGGGAACATTTAAGCACCAAAAAGAGCCGGCTGTTAGACATCATCACACTGAAAGGCACGCTGACATGCTGCTAAGATCGCTGGAGGATCCCAGGCGACCGGGCTGCGTGGAGAACAGGTCAGTGTGTCCTGTCTCTGCCAGCAGGACATGTGGGAGCTGAAGGCAGCCGAGGCGCTTCCTTTTCTTCTGTAACAGCTGACCGAAGGGTAAACATTAAGCTCACAAGCATGGTGCAATAACTGTGACGTATGGACAGCACTCCTAAGGTCTGTTCAATCATTTATTTAGTTTTTAAGAATAGCAAAAACAGCTTTGGTCTATACAACCTTTCAGCAGCTCTAACTAATGTCTGTCTGACATCCAATGGCTGATTAAGGATGGTGGCGGGGGCCATTAGTGGTGTGGAGGACAAGATCAATACTGTATTGTCAGGACAGCTCAGTTCTAAGCACCAACAGTGAGACTTACGATGACTAACGGAGCTGTGGGCCTTGACTAAAACAATCACTTCTAACCCTGCGTGAGGCTGTGAGCTACTAACAGCCTGGAGTGAACCTGCTCCCATGGGAAAAGTCAAACCACTCAGAAACTCAACATTTAATTTAACTTCAGGGAACTAGATAACAGAAAAACTTACCATCTCCAGATCCAACACACAATCCTAAAAGAAAACATTATAGAAACATTAATAAAGATATACTAATTTATTACTATTACTGAATTTTCCGTCGTACACATCGCTCCGCCCTATAAGTTGCATCTGTCCAAATATGTCTAATAAAGTGGAAAAATCCATGAATATGTCGCATCACTGCTAGCAACACGGAAATGTGGGCTGAACCTGGAAATGTGGGCTGAACCTGGAAATGTGTGCTGAACCTGGAAATGTGTGCCGGTGTTGTGCCAAAAACCGATGGGCTGCCAAATGGCAGCTGCGGGAGTGTGCACGGTACGACTTTAACAATAATTTAACAAGATTAACACTTAAAAACAATTATTTGTTTGCTCGAAATTATAGTAAAGGTGTGTCTCAATCTAACTCATATGTGTCAAACTCAAGGCCCAGGGGCCAAATGTGGCCCTCGTTGACATCTTATCTGGCCCCCAATATGTTATTTTAAATGCAAAATACTTTAATCACTTTAATTTATTTCAGTAATCTTTGATTATGATGTCAAAAGTGCAACAGAGAACATGAAATGAGACCAATCAAATTCTTGTTGAGGAACCTGCAACCAAGAAAACATGTTGGGTATCTGACAAGTTAATGTAGATCCTGAAACTGGCCCTTACGTTAGATTTATACTCGACGCGTCGCGCAGCGCGCGAGTGTGCGCGCGCCAAAAGTGACACAATATCACCGTCCCCACCCCTGCGCGTAGACCCCGCGCGTCGGTTTGGCGCGTGTCGGGCACCTCAGAATTGTTCAAACTCCGCAAGGCTAGTGCGTGCGCCATGGGCGCTACTGAATTGATTGACATGTCGGGTGGGGACCTCCCCCGACAGCCTTCACGCCGGAGCCTGCAGCTGTCTATGCCGCTGTGGTCGTGGAGACGGCGTCGCGACGCCTGGAGGAATGTTTTGTATGTGATACAAATGTATTAAATTCCCCTTCTTCATCCCTGATCTGGACTTTTCTTTTGTTTTTTTTGCCAAAAGTCAAGTGATCGCTTCCTCCTCGCTGACTCCATGCATTAAAACCGCAAGACACAATAAATGTTGTTCTATTATGATTTACTCCTCAGACAACAGTTCAGCACGTGAGCGGAAAGCCTTTTTTTTGTTGTTGTGTGATTTCAAACAGTTCTTCTACGGTAGATTTCTTCTTCTACACACTTTCTTGCAACATATGCACAGGTTTTAGAGGGTACTGCCACCTGCTGGTCCGTAAAAGAACAGCACTTTGCCATGCGCCGCCGTGCGTCAACTATAAACACAGCGGCGACACTGTAAATGCATGAAGCCGCACGGCTCAGTGCGCGTGCTCCAGCAGCGGACCAAAGCGCAAGTATAACGAGACCTTCAGTTTGAATTTTTTTATTTATTTTGGACCCATTTTGTAAGTGAGTTGGACACCCCCCAGTCTAACTTTTGCTTAATAAATGCACTTTGACTGTCAAATCAGTTGCATTTCAAAAGCTGATATGCGGAAGTAGGAACGCACAGTGGGACGACTCGCTGTGCAAATATTTGAAATTTAACAAGATAAACACTTAAAGGTGCTATGTGTAACTTTCTGTAGAGCGCAGAACATAGAAATATTTTCAACAAGCAAAGCATTCTGATCCCTCCCCCTCAGAGCCATATATGGCGCTGATCCCCCTTGCTCTGCTGAAATTCAAATTCAAGCTCTGTTTTTATTGGCTGATTCAAATTCAAGCTCTGTTTTTATTGGCTGGTTACAAACTCTGTTTTTATTGGCTGGTTAACGGCGGGTCACTCTGTGTTTTTAGTGTTTTTATAAATGCTGATAGAGAAGCAAGGGGACTATAGTTTTTTTCAGAGATTACTTTGTCTAACATCAGTCTGTCAGTAGATAGTGACAGAGTGAAGAAATACGTTAAAAATATATTGTTAGAAAAGTTAAAGACTGCACTACAAAGTTACATAGTGTAGCTTTAAAGCAATTACAGGTAGTCCTCGACTTATGACGCCCTCGACTTACGATGTTTCGGACTTACGTCACACATCTAATTAAAGAAAAGAAAATTATTTAAATAAATTAATGAATGTACAGTACTGTCCAGTTACCAAGCACTTAGCCTATCCTAACACAGTTTGTAAAGATGAAGGAGTGAGTTGAATTGTCTCCCTCCTCCCTAGCAGGCTCCATTCACATAAAGGGAGCTAGCTCCCTTTATGGGAAAGGGAGACAATTCAACTGACTCCTTCATCTTTAAAAACTGTGTTAGGATAGGCCAAGTGCTTGGTAACTGGACAGTACTGTACATTAGGAGCCAAGATGGTGTAGTGGTTAGGGCGTTTGACTTGGGACCCGAAGGACGCAGGTTCGCGTCCCGGCCACTACACATCTTGGGGTGTCTATGAGTGCACACCTATTTTCTCCAGCTCCCCGAGCGCCTTCTATGGCTGCTCACTGCACCGCCTGGTAGGTGGTTGGGTTAAATGCAGAGACGAATTTCGTCTGTGTATGGGAAACATACGCAGATGACAAGATTAGACAATTATTTATGTATTTATTTAAATAAAAAAATAAAAAAGTTTTTTTAATTATTTTTTTTGTATGTACTCTGACTTACGGCAATTTCGTGTTACGAGCAGTGCGTGGGAACGGAACTCGTTCGTAAGTCGGGGACTACCTGTGCTCGTCATTATAGTAAAGGTGTTTCTCAGTTGAACTTTTACTTAATATAGGTGGTCCCCGATTTATGAGCGCTCTTACTTACGAGGTTCCGGATTTACGAGGTTATCATATTTAATAAAAATATGAAATTAATATTATTTTTTTATTTTTTTTGTGTGTTTAAATGTTCTTAATTTCATGTGTACAGCACTTTGTTGCAGCTGTGGTTGTTTATAAATAAAGTATTATTATTATAATTACAGTACAGTGCATAATTTTTAATTTTTAAGCCGATTTACAAAGTTTTGCGGCAGTTTACGACAGTTTCCGCCAGTTTTCGGCAGTCAGTCAGTTTTCGGCAGTGCCCACGAGTGAGCCACTGGAAGCCGAAGATATCGGGGGACACCGAGCTTAACTTGGAGAAACAAAGCCGACAGCCTTTTTGGAGGTGCAGCTAAACCGGACTGCCCGGAGATGTTTCAGGCCTGGAGCAGCAGCCCCACCGCGCCGCGTGAAGCTGCGGACTGGATTAGCAACGAGCTAACATTAGCCTCGTAGCTGCCCTTGTAGCTCTATCCGACAGCCGGCTTTGTGCGATCAGAGGTTCCTGGAGCTTGCCTCGATGTCGGACTGGAAGCAGAAGATATCGGGGGACACCCAGCTAACTTGGAGAAACAAAGCCGACAGCCTTTTTGGATGGGCTAAGCTAACAGGTGCAGCTAATGCCCAACAGCAACTGCGGAGTTGGAGGGGCTAGGCTAACAGGTGCAGCTAATGGCGGCGCACGCTGAAGGCTTTCGGTAAGGTATTAAAACTTTTTCTGGCTCCAAATGTATGAAGTTAGCATACTAACAGTCCTTCCTGTAAAGCAGGGGTGCCCAACCTTTTTTGAACCAAGGGCTACTTTTGAAGTCGGCAGTTTGCCGAGGGCTACTCGTCCAGTCTCAGTATCAAAAAACATAATTTTTCATCTCCCTACTCCTCACTTCTTTAAAGTAAATAAAACAGAACGTAATGTGTTGCTAGTTTTATTTAATTAAAGTATTTTATCAAAGTAAAAGAACACAATATTTGAAAAGCACACCATATTTTTTTAAAGAAACGAATAAACAACTGAACTGAACAATATAGAACTCCCTCATTAACACACTGAACTATTTACAAAAAGTTACAAAGGTGCAGATTTACAAATCTCCAACAATTTCAAATCTCAATAAAACCCAAAACTAGTCAGCTGCTCTGTGCAGCAGGATGGTGTGTCATCTGCAGGTGCTGAAGTCCCTCATTGGTCCAGACTGCTGGCTTCAAAGGGCCATTCAGAGTTCCACCTGGTTATAAGACAAGACACACACACACACATTAGGTACAGAAAATGAAGGGCACACCCAAACTGCAAAATAAATAAATAAATAACACTAGCTAGCTAACTATGTAGTCTGGTCTAAAATTTAATAAAAAAAACAACATACAGACACATTGTGACAAGTCTATAGGAGACAATTTTTATGCAAGCTGTATAAAATAAATGTGTCTCTACCTTAGTGGGACTTCTGACATTGAGAGGAGGCAACATCCATCACTTCCTTCATGTTTAAAATCTTCCCACACAGGGCCTGTTGGTGGATGATGCAGTGATAGTTCAAAATGTCTGGGAAAGCATCATTCTGCTTGCAGAGTGCAACAAATCCACTGGTGTGACCGGTCATTGCTGGAGCACCATCAGTTGTTATAGAAATTAGTTTATAGAGGGGCAAGTTGCTTTTATTAACAAACTCCATAAACACATTAAAAATATCTTCTCCTCTTGTGTGTCCCTTCAAAGGCAAGATGGTGAGCAGCTCCTCTTTTGCACTCATGTCTGCAAAGGCCATTCTGATAAAAACACACAGCTGTGCTGTGTCCACCATGTCTGTTGACTCATCAAACTGAAGAGAGAAACACTCACATTGTTGCACGTTCTTTTTTAGCTGCTCCTCCACATCAAAAGCCATTCCCTCACATCGTCGTGTTACTGTTTGTCTGGACAACTGCATGTCTTTAATAGCAGCTACGATCTCACTTTTATTTTTAAAATCGTGAAAAAGTGCATCTGCAGCCTCAATAAACGCTTCTTTCATAACTTCTCCATCACTGAACGACTTCTTATGTTGAGCCAGGATGCGGCTAACACGGTAGGAGGCGATTGTAGCTGCCTTACCTTTCGTGCTGGGCCGAGTGAAGATCGATTGCTGGGCTGCAAGCTTGTGTTTTAGCTCCCGCACTTTGTGAGTCCGTAAAGAACTTTTAGGAGGGAAATCTGCATCAAAACGTTTGTGCATCGTCTTGAAATGCCGCTCCAAGTTGCACTTTTTGGGCAAGGCAACGCTCGAATTACAGATGAGGCAAATAGACTTCGAATTAGAATAAACAAAAAAATAATCCTCCTCCCATTCTGTGTGAAAATAGTAAGTTTTCGTTTGCTTCTTCGCTTGTTTTCCTTCCATGTTTTCTGCGTACTGACATTCACTCCTCAGCGGTCTCACTGCTGTCTTAAAGTCTCGTCAGTCATCGCGAGACTGTGTCTGTGAGCATACAAGATGGGGAGGGCTGAGTAAAGCGTTCCTGCACATTGGCATATAGTCATTCCTCCCTCCACCCCTTCTGCCGGAGTTAGAATGAAGCTGAGCAGCGGCCACCACTTCTGCCGGAGTTAGAATGAAGCTTAGCAGCGGACATTTCACCTTGTTAACAGCTGAGAGCCGGCTCGTCAGCTGTTAGACAGGTTGAGCTTCGCGGGCAACTGGGAACCAGCTGACGGGCGACCGGTCGCCCGCGAGCGACTGGTTGGGCACACTTGCTGTAAAGGGTTTGGACTGCGTGGTGCTACAGAAAGCTGGAGAGCTCGGACGTAACGCAGCGGAGCGGAGGCAAACAGCTGCAGCTCAAAGTAAGAAATACATTTTTTATATATTTTTTATAAATGTTTTAAAGTGTTTTAAAGTGTTAGGATAGTTAAAATGCTTGGTAACTGTTCATTAACGCACATGTACGTGTTCAGTGGCGGCTCGTGTGGTATTTATACCTATATACAGGTAGTCCCCGATTTACGAGATTTTCATGTTACGAGATAGTCGGAGAAACGGAACTGGTTCGTAAGTCGGGGACCACCTGTACATGTAAATGCATTTCAATGGTCAAATCAGCTGCATTTCACCAGGGTGGTGCAATGAAATGAAGCTGGTTTGACGGTTGCTCCAAGCGAACTGGACGTAGGTGTCACTATGGCGAGCCGATTGTGTCACTAATAGCCACTTTTACCTATTACCGTACATGATACAACGGCATGACTTACTGTGATAGTGTTCAATATTTTCAGACAGAATGAATGAAAACAGTCATATCTCAGCCCAAAATAGGTTTATACATATGGGAAAAAAATCATAAATACATCACTTTGGTGTATAAGTCGCAGGGCATGTAAATTATACACACACAAAAAAAAACAACTTATAGGGCAAAAAATACGGTAAGCTAAATTTAACACATGGAGCTTAAACTAACAAGAAGTGTATGAAACAGGGTGCAGATTAAAATGGTGAAAGGCAGTGAGTGGTAGAAGAGGGGAATAAAGTGTGAGAGGAAAATCAGAAGCTTGGTAAGGCTCTAGCTCACAACAGGCTTCTCATCACGCACACCAAGACAAAACGCTTCATCCACTCCTCCAGCTCCTGACTGATGTTCGCTCACTAACGATGCATAAGTGATGCTCGGCCTCTTCTCTGCCACTCAAACGCACACCTGCTTCACCCTGCAGCAGGCTGCCTCTCCCTCTGCCTGGAACGTGTTGACGCTTTCTAACAAGGGTCTCCCTCCCCATCAGTTCATCCCCAACTTCTGTTCAACTCATCTGTGTCCCTCGTGCAGCCCGTTTTTCCCATTCACGTGTAAATCATCACATTTGCAGACATTTTGGTCGTGTTCAGATGTGTGCACACATCTGCTTTGCATTTTAATGGGGAATAAAAGTGCCTGTGAGGTGTTCAGGGGGCCATCCACTCCAGCCGGGGTGAGTGGGTGGCCTGCCAAGTGTAGCTGCATAGAAAAACAGACAAGGCCTTTAGTGGCTTTTAAACTCCACTGCTCGTGTCTGCTGTAATTAGCTATTTGTTCGAGCGAGCCTGCGAGGGGAGTGTTGTGCTCACAGCAGTGGAAAAATGTTTGGGAACACTAAACTCAAGATTCACCCCCAAACCTGGCAGGTACGTACTCTGGTGGGGGTGGGGGGTGACATGCAAAATGTGTTGTTAAAAGAGTCTTCCTGTACCAAGGAAACTGGATTAGAAGGACATAAAAAAGTGCTGACAAGCAGGTAGTGCACAGAATAATAAAGATCCATGAATCTGACCTGAAGGCTTCTCATTTCCTCCTCCTTCCTGCGACTCCTTTCCAACAGCTCTGAAATGAAGAGGAGATCGTGTGAGATAAGATGTTGCTGTTGATACGCTGCGCTCTCGGATGTTAGCTTTGAAAAGTAATATCTGAACTCTGAACTCAATTTATAAACACAACACATTTCACTGATTCACTGGCTTATCACTGCTTTTCTTGTCCGGCGCTGAAAGGCGATAAGGTTTTTGCACATGTGTGTGCACATTATTACCAAAATATCTCATCAACTACTGGATCAATTGTGGATGTTCCTCTAAAAATTATTAGCTTTTAGAGTCAATCCAATTCAAAATGGTCGCCAGAACAACTAGATCTAAATAATAAAAAATAAACTGAAATTTCTATAATTCAGTCAATTTACAGATACTGAGCTAAAATTTGGTGTGGTAGTAGCGGAGTCTTTCCAAACACAAGTTCTGAGGTCTAACTGAATACACAAGACGTACCGGTAAATACACATTTGGAGTCAATCCAATTCAAGAAGGCCGCCACAGCTGGTCAGTTTTATCAAACATAATGGCCAAAACTCTGACAAGCACTTCAGTGCTGTACAAAAAATAATAATTAGAGATGCACCGATCCACTTCTTTTTTTAAAACTTCCGATCTGATCCTGATACTTAAATCTGGATATCGGCTGATACCGATCCCATTCCGATATCATCATTATCATTGATTTTATATGAGCTGTAATAATCTCCTCTCAAGTACAATGTGTACACATATATGCATGCATGTCCAAAAAGGCAACTTGAGGTAAGTTTTATTAATGTTGGATAAGTTTCAAAGTTACAATTAAATTCTGCTAACAAAAAATGTGTTTTATTTTATTCCTAGCTTTAAAGTGGATATTAAAGTGATTAATTTAAGTGATTGTTTGTTTAAAGTTATTTTATATATTCTTTTAAATAATGGGGGTGATATAAGTTTTTTTTCTTCTTTCTGCCCTCTTTTCATTCAGTGTTTTCTTTTTGATGAATTTGTTTTATTTTGTCTCTTTTAAATGAATGAATAAATGAATTAAATAAAATATTAAATAGCTTTACATCTGCTAAGTTCATGGCATAAACAAACACAGACATGATCTTGTTTTTAGTATTTTACATTGCTTTATAAGTTGTTTTTTTAAATACAGTTTTGTTGTAATTTTTAATTAATATGCTTTGTTATGATTGTCTCCTGTTGTACTGATAAATATCTCCTGGAGGGTAAACTATATCTTGGCTGCAAGTATCAAGCTGTGAAATCCTTCATTTTCTACAATTCATAGTGGTTGGTCATTAATTGCGATGAAGTTTAACAACTTCTCGGTGAACATTTGAGCTCCGTGGCTTCAGCGGTGTGTTTTTCTTGTTCAATCCGGGGCGGGCGCTCTGATTTCAGTCAGCCGCTCTCAGCCTGTCCCTCCACCGAGACGGGGACGCGGCTGGCTGGTGCCTGTGTTTTACTTCAGCGAGAGTGGCGTCCCGCTGAAGCCCCGGAGCTCGAATATCCAAAGTAAAACTAACTTGACAGTGGTTTAATGTGGCGCTATGGCTCTGCAGACATTGCACGTTGCCGTCTCGTGGCGTTTAGTGTAAAAAACTTACACACAGCGGACATGTTATGATGAAAAGTTGGCTAACTGTTAGCTACAGTGCTACTGCACGTTGTAGCTGGCTGAAAACTATTAAATGGATTTCCTGAATGTGAGGCGGGTCATTACTCTGGGCTCATGAGACACGCCTCCGTTCAGGAAATCCATTCCATAGTTTGAAGTTTAGAGAAGTTTCAACAGACACAGACATGCATATGGATCGGAAATATCCGCAAGTTAGATCGGAAAAATCCGATACATAAATTATGCTGGTATTGGAGGTCGATACCGGATTGGATCGGCCCCATCCCTACAAACAAGCAAAGGACACAGGATAAAATACACAGATCACACAGAGGTAAAGATAAGAACTAATGACTAATGCCAAAATTACACCACACGCGTTGCGGCTCCGCCCCGCTCCGGTCCGACCTCCGCAGCAAATACGCACCCATTATAATCAATGACAGAATTTACACTGGCTCCGCACGGCGGCGGCGAGCTGCGGAGAGCGGACGGCAGTCCGTCAAAATTAGAAATTTTTCTATTTCTGCCGGATGACGGAGCTGTGCCGGAGTCAACTTTTGAAGATTACGTCGCACCAACAGGAAAAGGAACGAGCACAACTTCCGTATTTACAAAATAAAATCACCACGGGCGGACTTAATCCTAGCTCTATACGGATTTATTTGTACAAAAATGCTGTCAAACTATCATTTATGACTACGCCTACAAACGCAATACAATAAATAAATAAATAAATAAAGTATTTTATTCTGAAATGTAATACATCACTTCCTGTTGCTCAAACCATGTCCTGTCGCTCATTTACGAGAGAAGATCAAGGCAGCAGTCTCTACTGTTGTTCTCCTTCTTCCACCGAATGAATTGTTTTGTTCTGACTTACTTATTTATCACTTGATTTATCGCGCGATCCCGCAAATCGCACGGCAGCACGGTGGCACAACTGGTAGAGCTGCTGCCTCTCAGCGAGAAGGTTGCCGGTTCAAATCCCGGTCCGGGGCCTTTCTGGGTGGAGTTTGCATGTTCTCCCCGTGCATGCGTGGGTTTCCTCCGGGTACTCCGGTTTCCTCCCACAGACCAAAAAACATGCTTGTTAGGCTGATTGGTGACTCTAAATTGACCCTAGGTGTGAGTGTGAGAGTGGATGGTTGTTTGGTGTGAGTGAGACAGGTCCCTCTTGTAAATGAGTCCCCGTGACTCAACGAGGCTAGCCTGTATAAATAAAGGTTGAATGAAAAAAATCCCGCGCATGCGTCTAGGAGCGGCGCATGCAGGCGGACCTGAGCTGAGCGGAGGAAGTGGAAACTGGAGTTTGAGACGCTCAGCTGCGACCTGCGGAGCGGAGCGGACCGTATGAAGTGTAATTTTGGGGTAACATTATAGAATACTGTACATTCATCCATTATTTTTAACCGCTTCTTCCTTTTCGGGTGGCAGGTGTCACTGGTCACATATCCAGCAGTCACTGTGTGAGAAGCGGGGGACACCATGGATGGGTCTCCAGTCCATCACAGGGACACAGAGACAAACGAGACAAACAACAATTCACTCTCTCACTCACGCCTAGAGACAATTTAGAGTTACCAATCAGCCTAACATGCATGTTTTTGTTCTGTGGGAGGAACTGGAGTATTTGGAGAAAACCCATGCATGCACGGAGAGAACATGCAAACTCCACCCAAAAAGGGCCCTGGCTGGGATTTGAACCGGGGTGACCTTCTTGCTGAGAGACAGCAGCTCTAACAACTGCACCACCATGCACCCTTATACAGACATTAAAATCAGCTCACCCAGTGTCAAAAGCCAGGGAATAAAAGTGTTAGAATTTGGTAAATGTGAATTGGAACATTATTGGAAAGATGTAAATTATTGTTGCATATCAGCATATGGTCACAAAAATTTCTAATCGTTTCTCAGATTGATTGCAGTTTAATTACTTATTTAGTCTCTGATCACTCATAACCCCAGCCTAAACCCCAGTCTACCTAAAAACATGTTGTCTTTCCATGTCTTCAAGACAAAGCCCTCACAAAGCTATGGTAAGATGTGATTAGATTGGATTTGTGTGCCCAGACATCACAAAACGCTCTGCATATGTTGCCATGGTAACAAAGTAGTACTCAGGTACTGTGAGCTTCACTAATGACATGTCTGTTCAGTAGTACATTATTCAACCTTTGCCTGGGCAGAGTTTGAGATCTTGTCTTTTACCTAATCCCACAAATGTTATTTTTCTGTGTTCTTCTTCATATGACAAGAGGAACAGCAGTATTAAATGGGCCTGGCACTGATGCAGAAAACACAGTCCTGAGTATCTGCACACCAAAAAAGTACACATCTCTTAAACGTTTATTCCAAACCACCTCATATTGTGATTACAGTTTGCAAATGTTAAAGTCCATGACCCACCATGTTTTCAAATTGCATCGCCATTAATATTTATTAGTTTATTTAAAAATAATACAGGAGCGTTTATTTATATTGTAGAGAAATAATGCAAAATGTGTTATTTCATGATTTATAGCAGATTTTAGCAGAAGCTCCGGGAAGATCTGCCCCTCTCCAAATATGGGCATTCACATCACTAAAGATTCCGCCTTGGAGTTACAGGCGGAGTTTTAATAAGCCTTCATCAACTTCCATGACCGCTGCTCTAAGAGAGGAAAAAAAAAGAGAAGCGGTCGCTCACTGATGTCTGTCATATTCTGAGCAGCATCCACGTAGACATACTAGTTTAATTCGCTTGATCGCGACAAATTCATTCATTTCCGCATCGCCTTTTTATTCTCTCCCCTGACCAGACAGGTCGGGAGTAGAAAGGCAGCCGCAGCGCGGAGCTCTGAGCGCGCGGGCTTCCCCGTGCTCTCCCGTGCTTCCCCGTGCTCCAGCAACAAGGCTGGGACAGAACCGAGCCCCGGCACGAACTTCAAAGCTGACGCAGCGGAACGGGGAGCCAGGGAGAAGCCGCGCGGCTCGCTCCTCTCTGGGCAGAGGAGAGGAGAGCAGCCAGCAACAGTCGCAGCGGTGTTATATCTTATTAAAAAGGTCTATAAAATAAATAAAAAATAAAAGCAGACCACTGGTCCAGTTGTACACAAAAATGCACCAGGAAATATGCAGTTTTACTCTCACTCTCATAAACCTCCATGGAAACTCACTCCTACCTTCTGCCTTGCTTTCTGGGTGGAGATCAATGTAACAAAAGGCATGACCCTTCGGGACTCTTCGGCCAGGTTTCCGGATTCATTCGGGAGTGGGTTTTTTTTTTTTTTTTTTTTTAACCCTCGCCTGGCCCAAATGCAAAAATGAAAATAAAATTCATAAAATACTACAGTAATTCTCCAATATGGTGAATTGTTACTGTCACGGTGGGTGTTGTCCTTTAAGCTGCTGCAATTCAAAACACGCATGTTCAAAACACGCATGTTCGTCAGCGCGGCCATCTCTCATCCATCATGGATGAAGAGCAAAACAGATATGGAAAAAGGAAAAGCACAGTAGGTATCATTTGTGATATTCAAAAAAAGAATTTATCAAAGATTGCCTGAGGACACTCCATGATAAAGTCTCAAAAACTCTATCAGCGAAAGCACAGTCACACGAGACATTGTTGCAGTTTTGACGACAGGCAAGGAGATATTTAGTCTGTGAGTAACTTCAAAGAACACAGTTCAGCAGTTTGTTCAGCTGGGCGTCATCCGAGCCACACACAGAGATCTCTGGGGGGTGCGGGTGAGGGAGGTCAGCAAGGGCACTTCAACTCTACGCTCCAGGAGAAAGTTTCCAAACAGGCCTCTTTTCAAGGACGTGTGCAGAAACCAGATTAGATAGTCTTTTTGTTTATTCCAATTCAGACCACAGTGTTCTTTTTCACTGCAGCCTCCAAGTCCAGACGCTGTTTCAGAGCCAAAATTCCAAATCATATGAGGTTCCGGTCTATGAACCCCCATCCATGCCCAGTTGGGACCCAGGCGGCTGTAAACGAGTTCCAAAACGCCCAGCAGGTCCCCGGTAGTCCACCGACGCACCCAACGTGCGATTGAGCTCATACAACAGCTGGGATGAGTTGCTCACGGCCCGGATCAGAGAATCATGCTGATCAGGGAGTTTCGCCAGCGCGCTGATAGCCGCCGAAGCCCTCCTCAGCTTCAGGTAGCAGACAGTCCCTCCGATGCCAAAAAAAAGAGCAGCTGCTACTAATAGTCCAATAATCCACAAATCTTCCACGTCTTCGACACTCAAGACGGTCAAACACATAGGCTGCCACTGTCCCCATGAGTCCATCATGTATCCAGCCGCGTGTGTGTCAGAGGGGCAGACCGCTTCTCCTGGCACGGTCCGCTTCGTGGAAAAAATCTTATCTATTGAAGAAACAGCCCAATTTACTAATTCCATCGCAAATTGGTTCGAGTGAGCGCTGAAGTGTCAGACGAGACAAAAAGCAAGCAGGGAGGAGGAAAAAAACTTAGGGAAGGAAGGAGCAGAAAGATATGCGACTTGCCTTGTCGAGAGCGGAAGTAGGAAAAAAATATATATATATATATATATATATATATATATATATATATATATATATATATATATATATATATATATATATATATATATATATATATATTAGGGGTGTAACGGTACGCTAAAATCACATTTCGGTTCGGTTCAATTACAAGGAGGGCTCGGTTCGGTTTATTTTCGGTTTATTTTCGGTACAAAAAAAAAGACAAAATAAAGACTTACAAAATGTTTATTTTGAAAATATGCCAAAAATATGTTTGTATTGTATTGTAGTAATAAATAAAAGTGACCCATTTGGATGATATTTTAAATAAACAGCACTCTACAATAAATAAATTATATTAAAAATAATAAAAATCTTAATGAATACAATAACAGTCAGAACCAGAACAATAAGCAGCAACAGACTGTTTACAATCTTAACTAATAAAGTTTTTGTCCAGTAGCAGCAGTGTGGCTGTATTTGTCCTCATTACTCACAACCTCTTCTTGGTGGGACAGGGTTAGGTTCAGAGTTCAGTTCAGTCATCACATACTTCTTAGCTGCAGCAGGTGATCTCTGGTGGATTTCCCTGAAGTGGAAGGAGAGCAGCTACCTCTGTAACTGGAAATACTGGAAATAAAACACAGAGGTAAAAAAAATAAGTTAATATGATTATAATTTTAAATAATAATAAATTATAATAATTATAATAAAAGAATAATACCTCTTGAACGGTTGAATATCTCACTCATCATCAGGGCAGGGCTTAAATCAGCTCCAGGACTTGTTGACAATCAGTTTTAGTTTTTTCATAAAGAGCTGAACTTTTTGACTTAAGTGTTGACGTGATGGATGTCTCATAGCAAGGATCAACTGTGCATTAAAAACTTTCAGACTTAGATTCAGAGCTTTAAAAACTCATACAGTTTGTGTTATTGATCTGGACCCATCTAAATTACCTGATGAAGTTGTTTAAATGCAGCTGTGTTGTTAGCGCACTTTGTAGAAGTTGTTTAAATGCAGCTGTGTGGTTAGCGTACTTTGTAACAGCTCGTTCACGTTCTGATGACGTAGTTTCCAGCGCGTTCACGTTAGACGTGTTGCTGCTGCAGATCCAGTCTTCATGAAAAAACGTCCACACACACAGCTTTGTGCGCTCGTCTTTTAACAAGAAAACCATAACGTTAACAAACAGGAAACCGCAGCGAGAAGCTAACGGCTAATGCTGCGCGTGCTGCGAGATAATAGCTCCGTGCTGAAACGCGCCCAGGAAATTTTGTTCCGCGGCGCACATATTAACATTCAATGAGTGAAAAAATAACCGTTTCGGTACAGCACGTTCGGTTCGGTCCACCTCCGTACCTTTTCGGTTCGGTACACCAACTACAACCGTTACATGCCTAATATATATATATATATATATATATATATATATATATATATATATATATATATATATATATATATATATATATATATATGTATATATATGTATATATATATATATATATATATGTATATATATATAT
>JBBPBX010002410.1:56683-77962 GCA_038048925.1 Garcialebias charrua | reverse complement strand
TATATATATATATTAAACAAGATATACTATATAATACAGCATTCTGGATCATTGGGTCACAATTAATTTATATAATTTGTTTCTTATAAGATTAAATTGCATTAACTTCTTCACAGAAACCTTGGAAAGTTTGCTTTGGCTGAACACTAAATAAGTACTTTTATTTTGGTAGAACTTGTCTGCACGTGAATTTGCTGTATCCTGTAGGAATGGAAGATGACTTGAGCCTGCTGGAGATGAGGAATGAACAGACTCATTGTCATTTGTTTGGACGGTTTATGATTAGCCAAAGAGTTTCTCTGTGTTCAAAACTATGCTTTGAACAAGACAAAAGAGCAGTGATCATGGTATGAACAAGCTTCCACTGACCGTGAGACAAAAGCCTTAAAGTAAGTATTTTTAAAAAGCAAAGGAAAGTTTGATTGAATTAAAGGTTCAGTATGCAGTTTCTGTAGAACTGCAGCACTTAGAAATATTTTCAACAGGCAAAGCATTCTGATCCCTCCCCCTCAGAGCCATATGTGGCTCTGCCCCCTTGTGGTCTGTTGAATTTCAAATTCAAGCTCTGTTTTTATTGGCTGATTCAAATTCAAGCTCTGTTTTTATTGGCTGGTTACAAACTCTGTTTTTATTGGCTGGAAAATGGTGGGTCACCTTTTCTTTTTAGAAATGCTTATTTACCACCTGGAGAAGCAAGGGGACAATATTTTTTTTAATTTTTTTTCAGAGATTACCTGGCTAACATCAGTCTGTCAGGAGGTAGTGACAGAGTGAAGAAATATGTTCATAAAAAAAGCTACATACTGAAGCTTTAACGCCACATCCCTGTGGAGCACCTGAACATAACGGATATAAAAACAATAGACTGTAAAAGAAAAACTTGTGGAAGTCGTAAATGATGGAATCTACTGTGTCTCACGAGTGTTGGTGCCTTGCATTCTTTTAATACTTTACTTTTACAGAAATAGCAGATTTTTCAGTAAAGTGTCTAAAATTATTTATGATTTTATTTTTTATTTTTTGAGGGAAGGGGGTAAGGACTGGGCATGGTCTTGTCTTTCCTTCAAGTCAAAGAATAAAACTGAGTTTTAAGTGAGGATTTAAAAGCAGTTACAGTGTTTGCAGATGACATTTTGATCTGTGGTGAGAACAGGCAACAGGTGGAAGAGAACTTGGAGAGGTGGAAGTAAAGAAGAGGAATGAAAGTAAACCGTATTAAGACAGTACATGTGTGTGAATGAGAGGGAGGCTGGTGGAACAGTGAGGCTACAAGGAGCAGAGGTCACAAGGTGCAGGACTTCAAGTACCGGTACTTGGCGTCCACTGTCCAGGAAAATGGGGAGCGTGGTGAAGAAGTGAAAATGAGATTCCAGACAGGATGGAGTGAATGGAGAAAAGTTTCAGGAGTGATTTGCGACAAAAAGGTGTCTGCAAAGGTCAAAGGAAAAGTTATGGTGAAACCAGCTATGTTGTATGGTCTGGAGACAGAGACATGGACAAAAAGACAGGAGAAAGAACTGGAAGTGGCAGAACTGAAGATGTTGAGGTTCTCCTTAGGAGTGACAAGGATGGATAAGATGAGATCATCAGAGATACAGCACATGTTGAACAACTGGGAGATAAAGTTAGGGAGGCCAGACTGAGATGGTTTGGACATGTCCAGAGTAGGGACAGTGGGTATATGGGTAGAAGGATGTTAGAAATGCAGCTGCCAGGAAAAAGACAAAGATTTATTCCTTTAGAGAAGACATGAAGGTAGTTGGAGTGAGGACAGAGGATGCAGAGGACAGAGTGAGATGGAGGAGGATGAGTCTCTGTGGCGACCCCTGAAGAGGCAATAGCCAAAAGAAGAAGATTTTAAAGCACCTACTGTATAGTACACATTAGTGTTGTAGTCAAGACCACCTAACCCGATGCCTACTGACGACCAAGACCAGAGTGTACCGAGACCGAGATAAGACCAAGGATTTTGGAGTCCGAGTCCAAGTTGAGACCAAGACCTCAAGTCTTGGAGCTCAATATTTTCACAGATTATTTGTACCGGCTTACTTTCACTTCTTGTGACGTTACGTTCTGTTGTCTGTATTGTTCTGTTGGTACAGAACCATGTGCGAGTGAAAGGGAGTGGTCGTGACAGCGGTAACAAAAACATGTATTTAGCAATGAGTCACGTTATCGCTTGGATTTGAATCAGTGCGTTTTGCATCCAATAAAAACAAGGACGTTAACAAATAAACTGGACAATATTCAGGCAATTGAGTGATAGAAAATTCCACAGTTGTGGTCTTGACTGGTCATGCAATAAAATCCCGAGTCCTCAATGTCCGAAACTAAGACAAGACCGAAACCAAATGCGGTCAAGACCAAGACCATCAAAAAGTTGTCTTGAGACCGGTCTCAAGACCAAGACAGGTCTCAAGTACCACCCAAAGTACTACAACTCTAGTACGCATGTCTAATGTTCAATGTGTCCCTCTATGCCAAAACCCTGTCTCCTCTGAGCTGACACCTGGTCCACTCAGCAGGTATGTACAAAGTAAGAAGGGTTGAGAGTCCATTTAAAGATTAAAAATAAATACATTTTTTAAATGGTTTCTAAAATGTGGTGTCAACTAGTACAGGAGTTTTCTTGTGCTGGTTGAAAGAAGTGATGCAACATTTTGCACCGTCAGTAAACGGACAAGGGCAGACGCACTGACCCCAACACACAGAACGTTACTGTGATCCAGCCGAGCGGCAACGAAAGCATGAATCACCGTTTTAAATAACCGCTGGGAAAAAAACTGGGCCAACCACCTCAAATGAGAGTCATTTTAACAGCAGCCTTTTTCTGGCTGTTGAATTTTAAATTAAGATTTACTTGGACCCCTCAATTTGTGATGCTTGGGTAGACGTACTAGAGTAGCCATGTTTGCCACAACTGTATTGTTTGATCTATTGTCCGACGCAACGTCCGAAAACTGTACATTTTGTTCTGCGCAAAATCTGCGACGACGACGAAAATCAGACACTGATCTTTTTTTTGGAATCGGTGATACAACAAAACAAACAAGAAATTGTTTTGCTCTTTAAATTCCATCCATGAATGAAGAAACTTTTTTTCAGCGTGTAAAATAATAACACCGAGATGCCGTAAAACAAACGCTCTGCTCACACTTGTTTGTGTTCAAACAAAAAGCCTCGTAAACTGAAATAATTTCACTATGTCACTATACTATAATTATGCCAAGCGGCATTTAAGCGTTCAGTTTTTCCCAGAACAAAAACATTGGCCAACAAAATCACGCTATTGAGTTTAAAGGCCTAGCATTCATTGAAGACGTGCAAGTTGCACGTTTCTGCCTCTCACACCAGAGTTTGAAACTGATCATTTTGACCATGAATGGATGGAAGATGACTCTCAGCTACTACCACATCAAATCTTAACACAATGTCAAAAAAGTGGACTGAATCATAACCATTTGCGTGTCTGCTATCGATTAGCTGTGGAGGCCATCTGGACTCCAAACATTAATCAGTTGTAGGTGTACATTAAAGTTTAATTAGAATCTATTCAGTGGTTCAAGAGATATTTTGCTAAGAAACAAACAAGGTTGATGATAATAATGAATGTCAGCGTGTTGGGCAAAAACAAATGCACACTGCATAATGTTCTTAGTAAGAGTTGGGGGATAATGATTAGCTACTTCCACAACAGAGTTTAACTTAAAACATGTCAAACGGATGGAGTTATAGCCATCTTTATGTTGACTGGAGTGAATTACCGTAGCTGTGGTGGCCATCTTAAACTGGGTTGACTCTAAAAGCAAACCAGTTGTAGCTGCACATCCAATAACTGATTTCTGAAAGTTTCATTAATATCCACTGAGCGGTTCATTAGATATTTTGCCAACAGACAGAGCTGACTCCAACAGTTAAGGGTAGAGTTTTCAAAACAGATTTTATTTAATCGGTTTGTGCTCAAAGTATGTACTGGGGAAGACACTTAGCTACTAAAAAGCCAAATTTAAACTCATTATTTTTGTATCAGGCTGACAAAACCAAAGGGATGCAAAAGGATGCTTTTTTCAAATAGGAAGTCGATCCCTGCAGTTCTTCCTCTGATTTTATCCTCAAATGGTGTCCCTATTGAGTTAGTTGATTCCTATAAATATTTGGGTATCCTGGTCGATTCACATCTCTCTTTTAAACTCCACGTGGAAAACCTAGTGAAAAAGAAAGTTAAACTGGGTTTCTTTTTCAGAAACAGATCATGTCTAACACTGAATGCTAGGAAACGCCTTGTATCTGTGACTTTCCTTCCCTCCATTGATTACGGTGACATTCTCTACATGAATGCTCCTACAAGCACCCTGCGGATGTTGGATGTTGTCTATCATGGTGCACTAAGATTCATAACTGGCTGTGATTATCGTACCCACCACTGCACCCTGTATTCACTGGTTAACTGGACATCATTAACCTCACGCAGACTCTTCCACTGGTACATTTTCATCTTTAAATCACTTCTTGGTCTGCTGCCTTCATACATCTCCTCCTACATGTCTTTGCATGAGTGCAGCTACAGCGTGCGCTCTCAGGACATGATTACCTGCAGTGTTCCATCAGTGAGAACTGAGCTTGGCAAAAGGGCCTTCTCCTACTCTGCTCCTGCTTCATGGAATATCTTACAAAAAGATCTGAAGATCTCAACCTTGATTTCTCTAAATGGCTTTAAGAATCTGTTGGAATCCTGGCAAAAACCAATGCAGATATGTTCCTGTTTTTGATTTTCTACACCTACCTTATAATCTGTCTGCTTTGCTACTTTGACATCTTTGTTTTAACTTGTTGAAAAAAAATCTGTATTTCTCTCTTATGTTTGTCTATTGTTGATTGTTCAAGGAAACTCTACTGTTGCTGTTGTCATCATTATTTTGTTTGCAGCCAGGTCTCTCTTCCTCGAGGCTCAATGAGATTAACCTGACTAAATAAAGGTTGAGTTCGCTCCGGTCGCCTTGCTGTGGCGTCCATCCTGAACGGGGTCGACTCCAAAAGTTATTTCACTTGAGAGGTGCATCCAGTGATTATTTTCTGAGAGTTTCAATATAATTTGTCAAGAGTTTCATGAGACATGTTGCTAACTCTGTAGCACTGCACAAAAACCTACATCTCCCCAAAAAGAATGTAAAATGTAAAAATAACCTGTACAAATTCAGAGACTTATTAAATGATAAAGCTCTGTATTTGTTGTATAACACAATCATTGTTACACACTTAATATGTTTGGGGGAAAGCATGTAAAACAATTACAAAGCCTATTTTTGTATTACAGAAAAGAGCTGTAAGAATTATCACTAGAAAACATTACTGTCATCCATCAAGTACATTATTTTATCAACTGAAGTTATTGAAGTTCCATGATTTGGTAGATTATAATATTTTATCAGTTATGTATAGGGCTCAGAATAACACATTACCTTTAAATATCCAAATGCATTTTGTTAAAAGACAAAGTTGTTATAATCTTAAGGGGACAGAGATGTTTGTAAAACCACAATTCAGAACTAGTTTGAAGGGACGTTCTACCTCAATCCAGGGAATTAGATTATGGAATGGCTTGGAGAATGTAGTTAAAAATGCCAAGTCAATGTTTACATTTAAGAAAATGATCAAAACTAAATTGTTAAAAAAATATATGAAGTAGCGTAATGTGTATTGTATTAGTTAGAAAATTAGAAAGAGTTATTCATTTTGTTCTGTTACTGGAAGATTATTATTGTTTGAACTGATTGTTTGAAAAAAGGGGCAGATATAATAAGATTTTTTCTTCTTTCTGCTACCTTTCATTTTTTTATATTTTGTACGTTATCATTTATGGGATTGTTTTGTATTGTGTTTTTTGTAAAAAAAAAAAAAAAAAAAAAAAAAAANNNNTAAAATATATATATTTTGAGCAATTTTATGAATAGTAAAAAATCATGTCGGTTTAAAACCTACACAGTAAACTCAATGACCTGCAGATGTTTCTGCTGTTTGTGTTAATAATGACAAAACGTTCAGTTTCTGGCCTCGTGAAAACGCGTCTGTGTCAGTGCGTCTGCTTTGGGTTAAGGGGGGTAATTATATGACACAACAGCTCAACCCAAACTGCTTTGTTGCCTGGAGGAAGAACAATCCCTGCTGGCTGCAGTTTCCTGCAGGAGCAGCAGAAGTCTGAGGCAACTTGTGGTCGTGAGAGGAGAAAGGACCAGCTCAGTCTGAGTTTGGCACGGAACCGCAGCCAAAGCGCAGCAGAGTTTTACGCGCGCGCCGCTGAAACTCCCCAACATCTGGAGGAGGAGGAGGAGGAGGACTGGGAGGGAGAGGCGGAGAGAAAAGGATCTGTGCCCGAAGAAAATGCTCTGAAACTGGGCTTGGTGTCACCTGCACGCGCCGGGGAGGAAGACAAGGAGGGGGTGCGGCCGTGGCCCTGAAACAACTGGAGGACTTTGGAGGTCCTGCATGAGGAGATAATAAGAGATGGTTTGGTGACATAAAGGACAACCCAGCAGAGAGAAAGAGAGAAAGGTAAGGTTTGTCTTTGGAAACTATAAAGTTAAAGTTCAAACGTGCACAGACTCGTTCACCTCGGAGCAGACACGCACAATCCACCCGTGGACTCCATTTCATCTGTGCGCTGTTTACGTGACGCACTTTGGACTCTCCCCCCCACCAGAACCAGTTTGTTTGCGCGGCTTGTGCATCAGAACCAGTTGGAGTTGAAAGTGTTCAGAGTTGCGGGCAAACTTCGCGGAGAGTTGTCGAAGAAATTGTTCATGGGGGCAACGGGTGCAGGGGCCGCGGGAGCGCGCAAACAGCTGTGCCCAGCTGAGCGGAGGAGGCGCGCGCCCTGTTCCCAATCAGCACGTGAGGCTGGATTCATCTCTGGACGTGCTCACTGACAAGAGGCCTCCCCAGAGCAAGCTTCATAATGGTTGAACTGGTTTTTGTGACTTTTTAGGAAAAACGGAGGGACACTGGCCTCCATTAGTTATCATAAAGTTTTTCTATAAGTTACTTCCAAATGAGTTATGCAATTTCAACTTAATTTCATGAGTTATTGGCATTTCAACTCAAGGATGTGAGTCAGTTCAGTGAAACATAAATTTAAATGTGTGAACATAACTTGACAATCTGAGTTTTAAAATGGTAATCGGATCTTATAAAAATCGATCACCTCTGGCAATATTAATGCGAAATATAAAATAGTGCCGGAAATTCGCTCTTTATCTGATAAGGGACTAAATATGATGTAAGATTTAGTCAGACTTTATAAAGTTCTCCATCATTGCATATTAAATGAAGAAGAGGAACACCACCTGACTAGAAATTAATTGGATCATAAGATTTCCTCCACACAATATAGTTTGATTTATGTTAAACTAGGGATTTTCAACTGGTGGCTCCTGGCCCAAACTGGCGTCTCACGTTCCAGCTGGTCGTGGGTGTTTGGCTGAGCAAAATAGATAAAGAAATAAAATGTAAGGAAAAAAGATCAAAGTGCTGTTTGTTATGTCAGCCTTATGGTTAATGCTTGAATAAATGAGTGAATAAGATATTGTTTGATATATTTTCACTTGGTGAAAATACTTAGTTTAACTTTTTTTCACATATTTTTATGAGCACTGTGGTTTTAGTATTTAAAAAAAAGGCTCAAGTGAAGTGATTTAATTTGAAATAAAATGTAAATTATTGAGCGTAATAACCCTAATGTCACCACTTACTGATCATTTTAGCTTATTGATATTGCATTTGTGTTGGTAAACTGTGATATCTCAGGTTCTTTGTGAAAGTTGAACCAAAAAGAATAGAAACTAAAACCAGTAGCGTGATACAATAAAAGTTCAAATTAAGCTGAATGTTTTGATCCATGAATTGTTAAAAAAAAAAAAGCACAAAGTGTGCAAAAGTAGTTGGAGCACAATTACTGTATTTCAAACAGTGTGAAAGTTGACTCTGCACTATTGCAAAAATATATACAACATATAACAGTAGTGTTTTTAATGTTTTATTTTATCAGTTTACTCCTAATTTGTCACATATATTACCACACAGGAGTCTGGCTTTTATGAACATTTATTTTCATCAAATAAATCACATGACAGCTGTCGTCTGCTGCGTTGTGCAACGTCAGTTGTGAAATGTTATTGTCTGCTGATCCCATGTTTCAGTCTGGATTGTCATTATCTTTAAGTGAACTGAATACATACAATTTTCATTTGCACAGAATAGGTTTAAAGAGTTTGCAACTAATCCTATTAAAAATAATACATACAGGCAGTGTCAAGACTGTTAATTGAACATAAAATACACGAACAAATGTGAGTAGTCTTACTCCTGCTAGTCTACATCTTCTTCAGTGTCTGTAAGAATCTTTCACAGTTTACTGATTTTGTTGGAAGGAAAAGTACACTGTAATGATCATAAGGGCGAAAAGAAAACAGATAAATGTAAATAAATATGTGAACATTCTTATTTTTAACAAAATAGCCAATTTATTTTTATTTTATTGATCATGGAGGCAGTCTCAGAAGGATCAACCCTCATAAAGCTACGGGTCCAGACAACATCCCAGGGAAAGTTCTGAAGGAATGTGCGGACCAGCTCTGTGAGGTGCTGGCTGACATCTTCACCACCTCACTTTCACTGGAGTCAGTTCCCACCTGCCTGAAGACTGCCACCATCATCCCAGTCCCAAAAAGCTCCACAGTGACTGGTCTGAATGACTATAGACCGGTGGCCCTCACCCCGATAGTCGCTAAATGTTTTGAGAAACTGGTCATGTCCCACATCAAGACAGCCGTCAACATCAACGAGGACCCTCATCAATATGCATACCGTGAGAACCGATCAACAGAGGACGCCATCTCCTCTGTGGTCCACACTGCTCTCACCCACCTGGATCAGAAGGACTCATACGTGCGTCTGCTCTTTGTGGACTTCACATCTGCCTTCAACACCATGATCCCCCAAACTCTGATAGACAAACTATCCACACTTGGACTAAGCCCCTCTATTTGTAACTGGGTCTTAGACTTCTTAACAAACAGACCACAGTCCGTGAAGATCCACAACTTCTCCTCCTCCACCATCACCCTCAGCACTGGCTCTCCTCAGGGATGTGTGCTGAGCCCTCTTCTGTTTACTCTGCTCACATATGATTGTACAGCCACACATCCAGGCTGTCATATTGTTAAGTTTGCAGATGATACAGCTGTGGTGGGATGCATCACAGATAATGATGAATCCAGCTACAGACAGGAGGTGGAACATCTGGAGAGTTGGTGCAAAGAGAATAACCTTCACATGAATGTGAAGAAGACGAAGGAGATGATTGTGGACTTCAGAAGGAACAAACACACCCACACCCCACTGTATATAGGTGGATCTGCGTGNTGGAGGTGGTCTCCAGCTACAATACCTGGGTGTACACATGAATGATAACCTCAGCTGGAGCAATAACACCACCAGCCTGATCAAGAAAGGTCATCAGAGACTCTACTTCCTCAGACGGCTGAGACGAGCCGGTCTGAGAAGCCCAGTCCTCACCTCGTTCTACAGGTGTGCAGTGGAGAGCGTCCTGTGCTCCAGCATCAACGTGTGGCATGGAGGCTGCACAGTTGCAGAGAGAAAAGCTCTGCAGAGAGTGGTGAAGGCTGCACAGAAGTCTGTGGGAGTCAGTCTCCCCACCATCACAGACATTTACACCTCCAGATGCAGAAAAAGAGCCACCTGCATCATGAAAGACCTCACTCACCCAGCACACTCACTCTTTGCACCACTCCCCTCGGGACGGAGGTTGAGGAGCATCAAATGTAGAACCACTAGACTGAGGAACAGCTTCTACCCTGAGGCTGTCAGACTCATGAATAAATAAATAATAAGAATAAACACTGCAAAATGTCACATCATACTGATACTGATCTGTTTCTTGTTGCTGCGTTCATCTGTGACCATCTGCTCATGTTCGTGCTGCTGTTTATAATGATGTTTTTCTACTACATTAGGGCTTAGTGTATTACTAGCTGATGTCTCTCTTAGTTAATCCTAGATGTTATTATTGTTTTTCTCTTGCATTTGTTGTTGGATGTAACTGGGACCCTGTGTACATAATCTCGTTTTCAACACATGTACTACATGCGGTGCAAATGACAATAAATTCTCTCTGACTCTGACTCTGACTCTGATCATTAATAAATACACTTCCTGTGTCCGTATGTTTTTCCCCGTGCTGAAAGTGCATTTTGTTCAAAAGCAGTGTTTTTAATTCAGACAGCCCATCTCCTCTTGTTGCTTCAGGCTCATTCACCTCCCCCCGGAGCAGCCAGGCCTACGCCCATGGACGAGGAGAGGAGCGCCATCTCCAAAGAGCCATCTGACCATGAAACCCCTGATCTGCCAGTTCCAAGTTCACAAACGGCCTCAAACACAGAGAGGGAAAACAGTTGCTCAAACCCGCCCCCCTGTCCCGCTGAAGGTAAGGAAGAGAATGCAACATTTAATAATAATAATAATAATATAAAAAGCCTCAGTCCAATGTTCTGGTAAAAGACCTGGAGAGAAGTTTTGGATTTGTGGTAACCGGGAAAACATTTTCATTTTTTTTCATAGGCCTTTTAGAATCGTAACAACGTGAAGCTCATCCCTCTCTGAAATGGCATGGTGCATACTTTTGACTTAGCATAATCTTACAGTAAAAAAACAACAACAAAAAAACAGTTGATGAAGTATGATGCTTTGCACTGGGCAGGACATGCTTTTATCATCTTGCAGATTAGTGTGACTCATATTTTCTGCTGCTGCTTTTTTATTATAGCTTCCCATTTATCAGGATGCATGTAAATACATGAGATTCTGTGAGTTATATGCTGCGTCTCATTTACAAGCTAGGACATCAAAAGTAAACAGGGGTTGTTTTCAAACCCTGAGACAGTTTATATAATAATAACAATAATAATAATGAATTCAATTTATAGCGCACTTTTCATTAATAAAAATCTCAAATGCTACAACGTGCAACAAAGATCAAAGAACAAAATAAAACAAGTGATAAAATCAAGTAAAATCAAATAATAATATCAACTAAGATCAGAAAGGTGGATATTGTTTTAAATATTGTTGGATAGTGGTTGTACATTGAAAAGTTCTATTTTAATACTAGTTGGACTTGTATGGGTTGTAGTGCTTTGAAATAACTTTTTTTTTTGTTGTTGTAGAAAATCATTTCATCTCCTTAGATTAGTCTTCCTTGAATGTTCAGATGGGTGATGACCAAGTCAGCGTTACAGAACAGCCTCTATGGGACTTCAGACAGTTTGGGAATGACCCCATGACCTTTTCTTTTTGTGACATTTGTCACAGTAGAGGCTGACTAACACGGGGGGAGCAGGAGGATGTGGACTCGACTCGAGTTAGATGCATGGATGACTCATCTGAGATCAGCCAGTTTTGATTTAAGTTCCTTTTAGCTTCACAAACAGCTGTGTGTTAACTGTGTATTATAGTGCAGGTCTTATGGGGTAATTAGGGTAGGTGTGGTTAACTGTAGGGCCGGTGCGCAGAGGTTTAAGTGGCTTGTTGCCATGGGAACCCACCACAAAAATGTCTGATAGTTGATTCCTTTATCCTGTTCAATTTTTTTTGTTTCTAGAAGGTAGCCTGTTATCATCAGTCCAATGATCTAAAAAAGCTAAGTCTGGTCCTCTGGACATTCAAAAAACAAAAAAAACAAAACAAAGCAAAAAATTGTAGAAACGTTTCGTCTTTCTTCCGAAAGACTTCCTCAGTCTGAGCAGAGCCATATATATAGAGAGTTCTGACACTCTTTGAAGTCGCCGATAGGCGGTCAATCGTTCCAAACAACGGCTATGGAAACCTTGTGGAGCTGCGCCCTCTGGCGGCGACGGAGCGCTACTGCAGGCAGAGTCAGACTGTAAAACAGCCATGGAACGAATCGCCCCCTCCATGACCCACGTGACTTCCGCATTCCATTCTTACAACGGAAGTCTATGGAAGTGTCGCAACTCTCACTTTATATGGCTCTGAGTCTGAGGTGCTGGGTTCAGCTCAGTCTTATAAATAGCACCCTCTCACAGTGTTACACAACCAGTTGGCTGATGACAGCCTGAAACCAGCTGCTCACATGATCAAGGAGGACCATCAGCCTAACAATGGATCGTTAGCACCCTGATGGTTGTTTGCTATTCACAGAGGGCTGAGTGATACCAGCAATCACAGCATTGTAGGAGGGGGACAGTTGAACTCGGAGGCCTCCACCCCTGTTTAATGATGGGCGGTTTCTTTTCACAAAGATGGCCTCCTTTACTCCTCTCTCAAACCATCGTTCCTCTCTATCAAGGATGTGAACATCTTCATCCCTGAAAGAGTGACCGCTGGCCTGGAGATGAGTGTAGACTGCAGAGTCCTGACCTGATGATGTTGATCTTCTGTGCTGGGCCATCCTTTTGGCCAGTGGCTGTTTAGTTTCCCCGATATAAGACTGATCACAGCCCTCCTGACACTGAACAGCATACACAATGTTACTCTGTTTTTGCCGGGGGACTGGATCTTTGGGATGAACCAGTTTTTGCCGTAATGTATTTTGAGGTTTAAAAGCCACTGGGACGTTGTGTTTAGAAAATAAACGTCTCAATGTCTCTGAAACCCCTGCAACATATGGAATGGCCACTGGTCTGGGTCTGGGTTCCTTCTTTTCACCTGATGGCTGGCTGGAGTCCTGTTTGGGTTTCTTCTCTGCTTTCAGGAAGGCCCAGTTAGGATATCCACATTTCTCTAGAGCCTGTTTTGTGTGTGATTTCTCCTTCTGTCTGGCTCCTGCGTTAGTGGGGACGCTGTCTGCTCTGTGGTACAGAGTCCTGATGACTCCTAACTTGTGCTCCAGAGGGTGATGGGAGTCAAACTGTAAATACTGGTCTGTGTGGGTGGGTTTGCGGTACACCTCAGTTTGCAAATTTCCTCTATCAGAAACTGAGACCTCACAGTCCAAGAAAGCCAACCTGCCATTTCTTACATCTTCTCGTGTGAACTTGATATATTTATCCACAGAGTTGATGTGATCAGTGAAATGTTGGACTTCCTGAGATTTAATTTTAACCCAGGTGTCATCAACATACCTGAACCAATGACTTGGTGGTCTCCCCGTAAAGGATGTCAAGGCTCTCTTTTCTACCTCCTCCATGTACAGGTTGGCAACAATAGGAGAAACTGGAGACCCCATAGCACATCCATGTTTCTGCCTATAATATTGCTCCCCATATGTGAAGTAGGTTGACTTAGGTTGACTGTAGGTTCACTTTGAAGCAGAACAACTCAGAGTCAAAGTTTCAGCCTGTCTCAGTAATGCTAAACCACCACCTTCCAACATCAGTAGAGAAGAGAGGGATGCACTCACCACGCTTAGCAAGGACAAAAACATCATAATTCTCCCAGCAGACAAAGGAAGGTGCACAGTGATTTTGAACCAGAAAGACTATCATGAGAAAGTTATGTCACTCCTTAGTGACTTAACCACTTATGAACCGCTGAAAAGAGATCCAGGAAGTGGTTACAAGAAGAAGTTGATAGATTGCCTGAAAATTTTGAAGCAGGACAAGGCTATTGACAATATTCTGTACCACAGACTGTACCCAGGGGAGGCCACGCCAAGTCTGTATGGTTTACCCAAAATCCACAAACAAGGTGTACCTTTAAGACCAATTGTTAGCATGATTAACTCTGTCACTTACAATGTTTCCAAATATCTGGCATCTGTACTCATCCCTTTAGTTGGCAGCTCAGAACACCACATACAGAACACCATGGACTTTGTGGATAAGGTGAGGGATGTCATCATGGAGACTGATGAAACAATGGTCTCTTTTGATGTTACATCACTCTTTACGTGCATTCCTGTTGATGAAGCAGTAGAGGTGGTCTGTTTAAGGTTAAAATCAGACACCACTCTGAACAGCAGAACCACGCTTTCCACAGAGCAACTGTGTCAACTCTTGAAACTGTGCCTGCAGTCAACCTACTTCACATATGGGGAGCAATATTATAGGCAGAAACATGGATGTGCTATGGGGTCTCCAGTTTCTCCTATTGTTGCCAACCTGTACATGGAGGAGGTAGAAAAGAGAGCCTTGACATCCTTTACGGGGAGACCACCAAGTCATTGGTTCAGGTATGTTGATGACACCTGGGTTAAAATTAAATCTCAGGAAGTCCAACATTTCACTGATCACATCAACTCTGTGGATAAATATATCAAGTTCACACGAGAAGATGTAAGAAATGGCAGGTTGGCTTTCTTGGACTGTGAGGTCTCAGTTTCTGATAGAGGAAATTTGCAAACTGAGGTGTACCGCAAACCCACCCACACAGACCAGTATTTACAGTTTGACTCCCATCACCCTCTGGAGCACAAGTTAGGAGTCATCAGGACTCTGTACCACAGAGCAGACAGCGTCCCCACTAACGCAGGAGCCAGACAGAAGGAGAAATCACACACAAAACAGGCTCTAGAGAAATGTGGATATCCTAACTGGGCCTTCCTGAAAGCAGAGAAGAAACCCAAACAGGACTCCAGCCAGCCATCAGGTGAAAAGAAGGAACCCAGACCCAGACCAGTGGCCATTCCATATGTTGCAGGGGTTTCAGAGACATTGAGACGTTTATTTTCTAAACACAACGTCCCAGTGGCTTTTAAACCTCAAAATACATTACGGCAAAAACTGGTTCATCCCAAAGATCCAGTCCCCCGGCAAAAACAGAGTAACATTGTGTATGCTGTTCAGTGTCAGGAGGGCTGTGATCAGTCTTATATCGGGGAAACTAAACAGCCACTGGCCAAAAGGATGGCCCAGCACAGAAGATCAACATCATCAGGTCAGGACTCTGCAGTCTACACTCATCTCCAGGCCAGCGGTCACTCTTTCAGGGATGAAGATGTTCACATCCTTGATAGAGAGGAACGATGGTTTGAGAGAGGAGTAAAGGAGGCCATCTTTGTGAAAAGAAACCGCCCATCATTAAACAGGGGTGGAGGCCTCCGAGTTCAACTGTCCCCCTCCTACAATGCTGTGATTGCTGGTATCACTCAGCCCTCTGTGAATAGCAAACAACCATCAGGGTGCTAACGATCCATTGTTAGGCTGATGGTCCTCCTTGATCATGTGAGCAGCTGGTTTCAGGCTGTCATCAGCCAACTGGTTGTGTAACACTGTGAGAGGGTGCTATTTATAAGACTGAGCTGAACCCAGCACCTCAGACTGAGGAAGTCTTTCGGACGAAAGACGAAACGTTTCTACAATTTTTTGCTTTGTTTTGTTTTTTTGTTTTTTTGAATGTCCAGAGGACCAGACTTAGCTTTTTTAGATTTTTCTACCTGGATTATTGAGCATGCATCAGGGTATCAGTCCAATGAGTTTCTTCTCATAACACGAGCATCTCTAATTCCAACTGGAACCATAATCAAAGTTAATAATAATTCCCGATGAGTTTATTAGTAAACAAAACAAGTATGCCCAAACTTTTTTTTGTTTTTTTGTACTTTACCAGAGTATAAATCCTTTGTTTGGCTTCTTGGACTATACAGGGAGTCCCCGACTTACAAACGAGTTCCGGACCTAAGGACCGTTCGTAACCCGATTTTGACGTAAGTCGGAACCCATAGCACGTGCGTTCGTAAGTCCGGATTTTCGTTCATAAGTCGGAAAATGTATGCTAGCGCTGCACCAAACACTCGTTTTTCAACACAAACGTACATATGGTTCATAAACATGCACAGAACTTTGTTTACAAACGGTTAGCTAACTCACTTTCATCTAAAAACACCTAAAAACACATACAGTGCTGTATTTAATGTACAACTGTACAGTTCGTAGGTCCATTCGTAAGTCCGAGTTGCCGTAGGTCGAGGGCGCCGTAACTCGAGGACTCCCTGTATTTAATATTTCATTGTCAGCGTGCGCCTCAAGGCTGGGGGAGTTGGAGCTGAAATAATGGGAGTTAAAAATTGTGGGACAAAAATGTGTCTTTGTCAGAACACAGAAATCATTTTTAAAGCCGCTGCTTTTTATTGTTATGGTGAGGTAAGTTTGCAAAAAAGATGTCCTCTTTAAAACAAACGATTGGATGAGGATCTTCATCATCCTCGATGAGATGGAACGGCTTGTACCAGCTCTGAGACTTTTCCCACAATAAGCAGGTGTCATTCTGCAAGACAGGAAATGAGCAGAATGTCACCAAAAATTAGTTATGCATGTTAAATTATGACACAGTATGGGGGCTGATTATAATATACTATATAAATTCATTTCATTGTCATTCATTAGCTTGATAAGTTTTATTATGAGGGACTGAAGTTCATTTCACTCATTGAATTTCAGAATAAAGGTGAGTCCGTCTGTTTTTCCAGGAGAAATATTTTCCCGGCACATATTATAGACTTACAATTTCTCGTTTTCAATCAGCAGCTTTCCCACTCTTTTTTCTATTTCCCCCCTCCCATTTTTTTCTGCTCTCCCGTTTTTAATCTGTATCAAAATTTGTTGCTTAATTTAGACCATTAAGACACATCTATGCAAAGTCTTAGTTTTAACTGATCGTTGTTTGAGCCACAATATTGTGCCATGAAATTTGAGATTTTCATTAATGAAAAGTGCGTTATAAATTAAATTCATTATTATTATTATTTATTATTATTATTATTATTATTATAGAAAGAACATTTTTAATAGTTTTTTATGTTATTTACTGGAATGAGCAATGTGGCTGAAAAGGGTGTTTTTTTCTGCATTGTGTTAAAAAATACATTCTTGGGAAAAACATTGAACAGCCCAGAATATCACACATATCAGTGTGCATTTAAAGCTAGAAAGAAGAGAAATAATTGTGTAGAGTGCAAATACTTAATCAAATCACTGTGGGAATGTTTTTAAGACTGGATAATATTAATGATTATGAATCCAGGGGTGATTCTAGAATTTGTCCTTTTAGGGGTGCTTAGCCCTCTCAGTGCTGGCAATGGCTCTTTAGCTTGAACAGCGTGGTGACCATTGACACCGGAAGCATTTGTAATGTGAGGGGTCACACTGGCGCGGGGTCTGGGTGTCCTCCTCCATAAAAATTAGTTTAAAGTAGATGCCATTTCCTGTGTTCTGTATTTCAAGGCGCTGTCAAACATCTACGTTTACCTACATACCGTATTTTATGGCCTATAAGTTGCAGTTTTTTTAAAACTAATTTTCATGTCCTGTGACTTATGGGCGAAGCGACATATTTATGGATTTTTTCCCATATTTTTAGATCAATTTTTGGCTCAGATATGACAGTTTCCCTTCATTCTGACGAAAAAAATAGCAGTACTTTCGGCCACTAGGGTCCACCGACCGTTCCCAGCTCATGTGTCCGAAAAAAGCCTCCTCTGCTCGGACTCACTCTGTCGCAGCCCGGCCTCCTGAACTCTGGAGGTAGGTCTGAACTAGTGTTTGTTAGCAAAATAGCTCATGAACCACATGACAGATTTTGATGAAACTTACAGAAAGTAATCACTGGATGGATATTTACAACCCATTAGCTGTAGGAGATGTTTGAGCTAAAATTCAATTTATTTATAATTTATTTTCGCAGCGCGCGCGATCGTTTGGAAGACGTCAAAGCGAAGCAATTTAAATCCAGCTGATTTGACCATTACGTGAATTAATTAAGGAAAGGTTAAGCTCAGGAACACTTTTGCTATAATGTCAGCCAACAAATGTCTTTTTTAAAGCGTTTATCTTGCTAAATTTTAAAGAAATGCATCGATCCCACCCATGCGCGTGCTCGTAGCGAAACTACTTTTTAAATACAGCTGATTTGACAATTACGTGCATTTTACGGGAAAGGTTAAGCTCAGAAACACTTTTGCTATAATTTTCAGCAAACAAATAATTGTTTTTACCGTGTTAATCTTGTTAAAAGTCCTTCCGTGCACGCTTCTGTGGCCACCATATGCGGCAGGGCGGTGACGCGTAACATAGGCGACGCGTCAGCGGTGACACATAATAGATGCGACGTATACGGAGGTGCGACACGTTTATGGATTTTTTCAAGTTATTGGATATAATTGGACAATGTGTCTTATGGGGCGGAGCGACTTATCGGCCGGAAAATACGGTAAATAGGTAGTAACACTTGATTCAGTAACTATTTTAGAGAGCAACAAGGTGTAGCCTGACCAACAGCTCTCCTTGTGTGAATAGAGCAAACTACGCTCCCCCCCGTCGACAACTGCAGACACTAATGTAGTGCTAAGCTAGCAAAACGCTGACAATGTTGGAAACAAAGGAGGTGCAGCTCCTGCAGGTAAGGGGTGCTTACCTTCAGGAAGAAATTAGATTGCTGGTTGGTCAGTTGCTGATGAGCCGACTGAATTGATTGACAGGTGGCGTCGAGGATCCAACTCGTGCAAAAATAATCATAGATTTTACCGGCCCATTTAAGAGTGTCATCATTTATTCCATATTTATTACAAATTTATTCAATATTTTGGTGGATCTAAAGGTTGAGAACTGAGTTTCCTTACAAAATCCTAATGATGATTTCTTTAATTTTCAGGGGTGCTGAGTTAAAATTTGAGGGTGCTTGATCACCCACAAAAAGAGGCTAAAATCACCAGTGGTTAAATCAGCACATTTTTATGTTTAGGATTTACAAGGAAATGGTGGCACAGAGTTTAGAAAAGGAGGGCCTGTACTGTGATAGTTGCCGGTTCAACTCCTGGCACCGACAACATCAAAATGTGGGTTGTTAAGATCAGTCCTTTTCTTTGAATTGTATTAATTTTGTCATTGATGTTATAAAATGTCATCTTTACAACGCCATTTATTCAAGTGCTAGTTATAATTAACACAATGAGGTTTAGAACAAATATTTATCTTATCCCACAACTCAAGCACCATATTCACATCACAGAACGTTGTTTTTTTTATTTGCAGGTTTATTCACAGTAAATAATTGTTTTGTTTTTCTTACCTACATTGCCTGTTTAGTCTAGTCTCCACCGAGGTGCAGTCCAAAACGCTTCCGTCTTCATTTCATCTCTGTATTTGTTTCAACGTGCCGTCATTTATTCTTACTTTTCTTTTTTTTAGCTCCTGAGGGTTTGTTGAGACTTGTGTTAATTTAGTTTCCAACATAGATCAAAAATAGGCCAGGAGCAGCTAAAAGCATTATTATAGCTTATTTGAGCGACAAAGGCAAGAACGTTACATTCTCCTTTACCACCTCACAAAGATTTTAAAAACAATTTTTGGTTGATGATGCTTTGGCTGTTTGTGCTCTTTTTCTTATACAGATGGACATTTTTATAGTTTTAAAATCTTGCTTTTTTACAGCTAAGTTTAATTTTTGTGCCCATTTTTTTCTTGGAGTGGCTGTGAGACTCCAACAAAGTTGATTTGGTATAATTATTGTTGTCAAGAGGTGAGGATTGTCTTAATAGAGAAATTCAGAATCACATCTATTTACTGATTTTCAGAGCATTTCTTGGGCTATAGCGTCATCATACGTATTTACATACATAGCAACCAAACGTGTTTCTGTATTTCATGTCCAATTTACATCCACTACTCATCGAACAGACTGCAGTCAAGTCAGCTGTTCCATCTGCATAGTCTAATAATCGGCATCAAAAATTGATGCTTAATCATCTTATGATCATTTAAGTCACACAACTATGCAAAGTCTCCCATCGCAGTCTGCAGTGGGGAGTGGAGGTGCAAAATACTGCTGTCCTCTGAAAGTATCTAGTGTCAAAAGGTTCACCTCAAGACTAAAAATCTTTCTGCAATACGTATTACAATCCTATCAGACAAGGAAGTCCAAACTTGGTCCTGCAGGGCCACTATCCTGCATGTTTTAGATGTTTCTCTGCTCCTACCCAGCCAATTTAAATCAACGGGTGATAAGCAGGTTTCTACAGAGGCAATTCAACCATTGAATCAGGTGTGTATATATACAGGTGGTCCCCGACTTACGAGCACATCGACATACGAGGTTCCGGACTTACGAGCTGACTAACGAACAGTAAAGTTGTACAGAACATACAGAAAATACAGCACTGGTATGTGTTTTTAGATGAAAGTGTGTTAGCTAACAGTTTGTAAACAAGTTTCTGAGCATGTTTATGAACTAGTATGTACGTTTGTGTTGAAAAACGAGTGTTCGTAGTAGCGCTAGCATAAATTTTCTGACTTACGACCGAAAATCCGGACTTACGAGCGACACGTGTTTCGTGTTCCGACATACGAATTTTCGTCTTACGAGTGACTCGTAGGAACGGAACTCGCTCGTAAGTCGGGGACCACCTGTATATATATGTATATATATGTATATATGTATATATATGTATATATATGTATATATATATGTATATATATGTATATCCATCCATCCATCCATCTTCTTCCGCTTATCCGGGGTCGGGTCGCGGGGGTAGCAGCCTAAGTAGGGAGGCCCAGACTTCCCTCTCCCCAGCCACTTGGAGCAGCTCCTCCGGGGGAATCCCAAGGCGTTCCCAGGCCAGCCGAGAAACATAGTCCCTCCAGCGTGTCCTGGGTCTTCCTCTGGGTCTCCTCCCGGTGGGACATGCCCGGAACACCTCACCAGGGAGGCGTCCAGGAGGCATCCTAACCAGATGCCCGAGCCACCTCAACTGGCTCCTCTCGATGTGGAGAAGCAGCGGCTCTACTCCGAGTCCCTCCCGGATGACTGAGCTTCTCACCCTATCTCTAAGGGAGAGTCCAGCCACCCTGCGGAGAAAACTCATTTCAGCCGCTTGTATCCGAGATCTTGTTCTTTCGGTCATAACCCAAAGCTCATGACCATAGATGAGGGTGGGAACGTAGATCGATCGGTAAATTGAGAGCTTTGCCTTTTGACTCAGCTCTCTCTTCACCACGACAGACCGGTACAGCGCCCGCTTCACTGCGGACGCGATCTCACGCTCCAGTTTTCCCTCATTCGTGAACAAGATCCCGAGATACTTAAACTCCTCCACTTGGGGCAGGACCTCCTCCCCGACCCGGAGAGGGCATGCTACCCTTTTCCGGCTCAAGACCATGGCCATATATGTGTATATATGTGTATATGTATGTATATATATGTGTACATGTATGTATATATATGTATATATGTGTATATATGTATATATGTGTATATATGTATATATGTGTATATATGTATATATGTATATATATATATATATATGTATATATA
>JBBPBX010002410.1:21122-56260 GCA_038048925.1 Garcialebias charrua | reverse complement strand
CCCAGCTGGTTTGTGGACTGACTCACGAAAGCTCTTGTTGGGTCTTGCTAAACCACACGAGGGTAAAGACCCCCCAAGGCAACAGCAGGTTTGATCACCGGCCTGATATCCAGGCCTGCCGCAGCCAGCTCCTGCATGGCCACCAACGCTCTGCCATTTGCTGAGAGGTACGCAACAAGTTTTGGGTCCCGCCAACAATCATGCAACTCTCTCAGGTACTCTTCCGATGGAGGGACGGAAAAGGCAAGAGGGGCCCATCCGCGCCTGAAGAAGGCACTTCCAAGGATGGACTCCTCAAATTACGGGACCTGCTGTTGCAGTTGCCTCAAGGCCATATGCATGACATCCTGCATCGAGTCGTCACCTGACCTACTAGTTGAGGTCTGGCATGAAGAAAATGAACCAGTCCCTGAGACTTGAGATGACTGTTCTTCCTCCTCACCTAAAAAGTGAGAGGCAGAGGCAACCAAGGATAACACATCCTCCTCCGCAGCCCACTCAGGCACGGGTGGGGAGGAGAGTCTGGTTGCTGCCCTTGGCTCGGCCCCCAGTTGGCATACCTGAAAAAGGGACTTTATCTCTGCCAATTCTGTGGACATCTGCTCCACTCTCATGGAGAGACACTGACCAAGACTTGGCACGCCTCTTTATAGGAGGGGCCACAGAGGTTGTGGCCTCGGCCCAGTGCTTCGAGCACCTACGTGAGGTCTCCTACTCAGAAGGCGAAAGTTCACTGCCGAGCTCGGGGCAAAACTGGGCCAACCGTGCCGCCCTCACGGCACGAGGCATGAAGCTGTAGTTCATACAGGGGTCCTCTGACAGGACCTCCAATAGGTGGTCATATCCAAGGCAGGTAGGGCATAGCTTGTGACTGTCATCCACCTGGAGTATAGCCCCACAACCCGTGTGGTAGTGGGAGCCGTCCATGCTTCTACTTGGTAAAATTATTATTTTTTAATAAAAAAAGAACACACAACAAACACGTTTCTTGTATAAAAAGAAAATATAAAATGAAAGGCGGCAGAAGAAGAAAATATCTTATTATGTCTGCCCCTTTTTAAAATAAAAAATCTTTTCAAACAATAATTATATTTAAGTAATAATGAAAAAAATGAATAACACATCTCAATTTTCAAATTTCGAGATATTACACATTGAACTACTTCATACGTATTTCTTCAACAATTCACTCTTTATCATTTTTTTAAACACAAACATTGACATTGCTCTTTTTATATCACACACTAAGTCATTCCACAATCCAACTCCCTAGACTGAGGTAGACCGTCCCTTCAAACTGGTTCTGTATTGTGTCTTTACAAATACATCAGTTCCCTTTAGATTGTAACAGCTTGATCTTTTAACAAAATGTGTCTGAATATTTAAGGGTAGTGCATTGTTATGAGCTTTATACATTATCAGTAAAATATGGTAATCTACTAAATCATGGAACATCAGTAATTTTAATAGAAAAAATAATATACTAGATGGATGGCAGTAATGTTTTCTTGCAATAATCCTTATGGCTCTTTTCTGTAAAATAAAAATAGGTTTTCAATTCAGCAAAGAGGCTGGCACTGCCAGCTATGTCCAGGATACAAAACAAGATACAAGGACGAAAGGATAGGCCAAGAATTGGGAGTGGGGGGCGCGCACACTTGCCGTCACCAATTAAAACAAGGCCAGAACTCAAAGAGGCCAGCACCTCTAGCCTAGTCCAACTGTATGAAGTTGGTTAAAAAAAAAAAAGTTAGGACAGCAGCTGACTGGAGTTCCGAGCCCTGTCAGACACACCATCCTGAGCTCCAGGGCACCCTCTACTTGTCAGCAGGACAGAAACAGATGGCGTCTGTTTTCCCAATGTTTGCTGTTCACAATGAGGATCCAGTGTCCTGTACAGTACCCACCATTTGGAGTTCTCCAGTCTCTCCTTGGTAAGGGTCGCTTTCCTTCAACGCTTAAAGTTTATGGAGCAGCTATATCATCTGATTACGCTGACATCGATGGCCATGCGGTGGAAGCTATGTACTAATCTCTTTTCTCTGCGTGGTGCCCATAGGTTACACCCACCAACAACTACATGAGCACCAGGTTAAGAGCTGCCCTTGGTTCTCAAAGCTCTGTGCAGCCCTCTGTTCAAGCCTCTAGCGCAGGCGGACCTCAAGTGGGTTTTCATGTAAGACGGCTTTTGTTGGCTATGGCCTCAGCGAGAGGGTCATCGGGCTGCAGGCTCTCTCTCAGCTCCTCATGCCTAGGGTTGGGCCTTGAGGACTCTGATGTTACCTTGTGGCCAAATACTATATTATACCAAGGTGTTATCTCACTCTAACTAAATAATAATATTAAATATATAAAATAATAAATTGAGATTATCTTGAGGAGCTTTAAATAATCCTCTGAGTGGAGCTCTGCAAAGAACAAACTTCCCATCTGGGCCTGGTCCACTCTTTCTATTAGGATTCTCGGTTTGTAGACCCATTGGCAGGCAAGAAGATGAGTAGTTTTAAATAAAATAATTTATTAAACACAAAACAAAAAGGCTGGTAAGGCAGTAAAAACTTAAGCGGGCGAGGTGCGAACAAAAACAGGACAGAACAGGTTGACAGACGAGCAGGAGTAGGACAGAACGGGTCATCAGATAAACAGAGACAGACAGAGTGGATCATCAGCCAAAACCGGTACAGGCAGGACAAGGGAGGACCAGGGGCCTCATGTATCAAAGACTTGCGTGGATTTCTTACTGAAAAGTGACGTACGGTCAAATCCAGAAAAGTGTCTACGCACAAAAAAATCCAGATTTATCAAGCTGTGCGTACACCGGTATCCACGCACATTCCTTTTGTACATCACAATGAACGTGGAACTGAGCGCACGTCAGACACCTCCCCTGACACGCCTTCATTTACATATGTTAAACAGATGCAAATTACTTCCTGCATGTGTGAAGGACATGTTTGTTTGATCCCTGCGCGATCAGAAATCATTTCTAGATTCAGGAAAACAATGGATGTAATATAATATGAGTGAGGACAAACATCCCGAGTAAGAATAGTAATAAACTGTGTTCATCACGCAAAGAACGAGTGATTGTGTGCCTGCGCGCACGCTGCTGTCAGGTGCGCCACCGGCTCATTCATTCATTCTGAGTGAAAATATTAACTTTGCGCACGAGTTAATTACCATAATTACTGTAAACACAGAGGAACTTACTTGGATGTTTGCTAGAACATAGATCTTCGTTTATTTAATAGATGATATGAAGAAACGAGTCTCTGCGTCTCAGTGGAGACTTTTCATGACATGACGTGATGTTGGAGTCTCCAAAGCGCGCGCTGCAGCCTTGTGCGCAATCTGTTTGTCTGTGAAGCTTTTACTCCCATACAAGTTATAAATGGTGTACTTTCACGTGTCATTTTGGAGACATCTACAATAAACACAGATAATGACACACCTCCACTGCCGTGGCGAGGGTGCACGCGCGCTCAAAGCGCGACCATAACTCAGCCTTTGGGATCATATGGATGAGACCATTCCATTGGACATGAATCGGCTTTGTGTGGACTGGACTGGCACAGCCCTGATCGACCTGCCAGCTCCCTCTAAGCTCCTGTGGAACCCCAGTTTCTGCACGTGCACGCGTGATGCGCGGCCCCTGTGTTGCGCCAGTGCGCATGCAGTGCCAAACTGAAAAATGATTATTTCTGAAAACGGCTGATAAGCCATATCCTAGATCAGAAAATTATATCTGTTTATAAATAAATGCTCTGCGTGTTACACTATCTATATCCTCCAGTAAGGCTGAATGTATCCGTTCCTGTTACATTTATTTTTTGCACAACTTTGCGCGTCCATGTGGATGTACTTGTTAATCGTGTGTTTGGTGGGAATATTAATCATTTTCACATCATGAACAGTTAATAGTAATAATAATAATAATAATAATAATAATAATAATAATAATGAATTCAATTTATAACGCACCTTTCATTAATGGAAATCTCAAAGTGCTACAAAGTGCAACAGAATTAAATGTCGATAAAACAAATAATAAAACAGTTAAAATCAACAACAGTATCAACTAAGATCAAAAGTAGAATCATGAGGAGGAAGAGTATGCTCGGTTAAAAAGAAAGGTCTTCAAGCCGCTCTTAAAGTCAACCACAGACTGTGGGGCTTCAGTTTCTCAGAAGCACCTGTAAGTGTCGCCAAAGGAACAAGAACCACAGAAACGTGCGTACGCAAGCAGGGGAGCTGGCGTGGAAATGTACGTGGATGCGCAGATATTCACGTTCATTTCAGTTTTGATACATACGGGGTTTTGCGTGGAAAGTGACGTGCGCAATGTTTTTGTGCGCACGCACGGTTGATACATGAGGCCCCAGGACTTCTGTAGGTGTACAGATCAATGAGTGGACGTTTGAGTAGTGAACGGGAGAGATTTACTGCATAAGGTAGAGGTAGAGTGAATAATGAGTTCATCTGGGATCATTGCTGATTACCAACTGGTGTGAGTGATGAGTGGCTGGAGAGACTGACTGAAGAGAGAGTGAACATAGCAGGGAACACCGAGTCAAACACAATGATCAGAAAAGGAAACTAAAGACACAGAAACACAAAGACAGCAGACAGAAGGGGCAGATTATGTCACTGTCAGATCATTTTCTGTTAATTATTGCTATCATTTAGTTTGAACATGGCTTAGTGACTTCTCGTCTCCAAAGTTTCAAATCTTTCCTCCAGCACCACCAGTTATTACTGCTTCATCATTTCTATTGTCTCACTTTCCCTGTTTTTCCCCCTTTTATTCACATCATTCCATTGCAGACGGCCCATCCTGTAAGTATTTCATTCCATTGTTGCTTGTCTATGTGTGTAAGAATGTAGGTGTGTGTTAGATATGAGTGCATTGAGTACGTAGGTTGACTGCCAGGTTTGATTCAAAACAAAGGTGTCCATATGATGGACTGGAGACCTGTCCAGGTGTCCCTGGGATGGACTGGAGACCTGTCCAGGTGTCCCTGGGATGGACTGGAGACCTGTCCAGGTGTCCCTGTGTTGGACTGGAGACCTGTCCAGGTGTCCCTGTGATGGACTGGAGACCTGTCCAGGTGTCCCTGTGATGGACTGGAGACCTGTCCAGGTGTCCCTGTGATGGACTGGAGACCTGTCCAAGTGTCCCTGTGATGGACTGGAGACCTGTCCAAGTGTCTCTGTGATGGACTGGAGACCTGTCCAGGTGTCTCTGTGATGGACTGAGACCTGACCAGGTGTCCCTGTGATGGACTCGAGACCTGTCCAGGTGTCTCCCACCTATCACATAATGACTGCTGAATATGGTCACCAGCTTCATGCAAGCAAAATAGGGTAAAGAAAATGAATAGATAGACAGAAATAAAATTCTAGCATTCCTTCATATAATTTATATCACCTATGATATTTTGTGCCAGTTTTCGAACAAGAACATTTCATGATAAGAAATTATGAAGTTGTAGCTGTTTTGTTAAAACTTGTTGACGACAATCTTCAAAACATTGCAAGACATTTAAGCTGTCAAGCTATGTGTTGGGGTCACCCGCGTAATTTACACGGGGGTTGGGGGGGGGGTTTATAACCCCTCCAATAATTTGATCCAGTCAATATAACCTCTCCCAATAATTTGATCCAGTCAATATAACACCCCCAATAAAATGACATCATTTCAAGCTCCCGGATTAACTGGAGGTGCGCGCGGAGGAGCGCGTTTCAGCAGAGACTGCTCTCTCTCTCTGCGTAAAAGCTGCCGTTCGGTTCTCAGCCTCCCCCTCCTCCTCCCCCCTCCAGCAGCAGCCGGCGACACGTTTTCCACACGCTAACTTTGCATTACCGTAACTCTGCAATGGTTTGCGCTATCAGAAAAATTCAAACGGTGTTTGAAAGAAAAAAAAGTGCACTTTCTGGCTTTTTTGAGGGTATTATGGTAATCGCCTTCCCGCAGCTACGGAAAGCCCAGGAATGCGAGTTTTTGTGTTCAGCACGAACGAAGCGTGCAGAGTGAGCAGGAAAAACATGAGAATCAGCAAAAAATATGTCAAACAAATGTACTTCAAGGAATAAAAAAACAATAAGGAGATTCCTGGATGATTTGAATTTGGAGAAGGAGTTTCTTTTTGTTCTTCTGAAGAAAAACATTTGATCAATTGCACAACTTTTTGAATTTTATTTCTGAATGAATGAGGCCTGTTACTTCGTGGATAATAGTTTTATACTGGGTACACATAATAGGATATAGTTTTATTTTATATTTTATATTTTATTTTGTTGTTGGAATAGTATATCAAGTCTATAAGATATTACAATATTCATCAGTTTGTTCTTTGTTTGTGTAGAAGATAATAAGGAGAAATGTAGGGAGGGGAAATTCGCCTGTAAATAGTTTGAATTGTTAATAATAATAATAATAATGAATTCCATTTATAATGCACTTTTCATTAATAAAAATCTCAAAGTGCTACAAAGTGTAATAAAGCAAAGATCAAAATAAAACAAGTGATAAAATCAAATAAAATCAATAATAATATCGACTAAGATCAAAGATAAAATCATGTGGATGCAGATTAGGCTTGCTTAAAAAATAAATAAAATAAAACAAGTGATAAAATCAAGTAAAATCAATAATGATATCAGCTAAGATCAAAGATAAAATCATGTGGAGGCAGAATAGGCTTGCTTAAAAAGAAAGGTCTTTATGCTGCTTTTAAAGTCAACCAGTGACTGTGGAGCTCTCAGGTCGTCAGGGAGGGAGTTCCACAGGCGGGGGGCAGCCACACAGAATGCTCGGTCTCCCATGGTCCTCAACTTGGTCCGAGGAATATGAAGGAAATTACTGTTCTGTGATCGTAGAGACCGGGTGGATGAATATGGTGCAAGAATGTCCTTTAGATAGTCAGGTGAAGTGCCGTGCAAGCATTGATGGGTAATGAGAGCAGTTTTGTATTGAATTCTGTAGGTGACAGGAAGCCAATGGAGGTTATGGAGAATGGGTGTAATATGTTCAAATTTACGAACTCTCAACAGAATCCTTGCTGCACTGTTTTGAATGTATTGAAGTTTCTGAAGGTTTTTGCCAGGGATACCAATAAACAGGGAGTTGCAGTAGTCGAGCCTGGAGGAGACAAAGGCATGGACGAGTTTCTCAGCATCAGGAAAAGTCAGAGATGGGCGAAGTCTGGAGATGTTTCGAAGATGGAAGAAGCAGGTTTTAAACAGATGCTTAATGTGATTTTCAAATGTAAGATGAGAGTCCATTTTTATTCCAAGATTTGTAACAGAGGTGGAGAGGGGGATGTCTTGACCAGAGAAGGAGATTGTTGTTAAAGTTGATGTTTGTATCTGGTGAGGGGTGCCAATCAATATGGCCTCAGTCTTCGAGCAGTTTAATTGAAGAAAATTCTGATTCATCCATGCCTTTATTTCCTCCAGGCAGGCAGAGAGAACAGTGAGTGAAGACGGAGATAGGGATGATGATGATGTTCCAGTCCTGATGTAAAGCTGCGTGTCGTCGGCATAGCAGTGAAAAGAAATGTTGAACTGATTGATAATTTGACCTAAAGGCAGCATGTAGAGGGAAAACAGCAGGGGCCCCAGAACTGACCCCTGAGGGACACCACAGGAGACACCGACTGTCTGGGAAGTGGCATTGCCAAGGCTAACACATTCCAGCCTATCGGAGAGGAAAGATCTGAACCAGTCCAGGACAATGTCACAGAGACCGACCTCCACATGAAGACGGTGGAGGAGGATATTATGGTCCACAGTGTCGAAGGCTGCAGTGAGGTCAAGGAGGACAAGGATGGAGGGAGAACCAGTGTCAGCAGCCATGAGGACATCATTTGTTACTCTCAGCAGTGCTGTCTCAGTACTGTGAGCTGCTCTGAATCCAGACTGGAATTTCTCATACAGGGAGTGTTGTTGTAGGTGGTCCTGCAGCTGAGCAGCAACTGCTTTCTCCAGCACTTTGGACAGAAATGGGAGGTGGGAAATTGGGCGGTAATTAGAAAAAATGTCGGGATCCAAATTAGATTTTTTCAGAAGAGGCCTAATGATGGCAGTTTTTAGAGGCAATGGAACATGACCAGATTGTAGAGACTTGTTTATTATTTGTGTGATTAATGGGCTTATTGCAGAGTGATTGGATTTTATGAGAGACGAGGGGAAGGGATCCAGGGCGCAGGATGAAGGCTTCATTTTCTTGAGGATGGTCTCTACCTCACTCTGAGCGACTTCATCAAAGCTGCTCAGGGTCCCAGAAAGCAGACGGGTAGATGGTACACTAAGATCAGGGAGGTTGTGGAGCTGAGATCTGATAGTGTCAACTTTGTTTTTAAATGATGAGAGGAACAGGTTGCATTTTTGAACAGAGTCCTCATGAGTTTGTTTAATGGGATTAAGCAGATGAGTTATTGTGGAGAAGAGCTGTTTAGAGTTTCCAGGGCAGGTGTTGATGATGTTGGAATAATATTTGGAGCGTGCTTCTTTAAGCGAATAGGCGTACGCTTTCTGATGTTCTTTGTACGCTTGCTTGTGCACAGAGAGACCAGATGATTTTACACGTCTCTCAATAGCACGGCCAGTTGCCTTCATCCTGCGCAGCTCATCAGTGTACCAGGGGGCTGAACGGGAGAAAGACACCAGTCTTGACTTCAGGGGAGCATGTAGGTCCAGAAGCTCCTGGAGAGATTGGTTGTAATAATCCACAGAGTCATCTGCAGATGAGTGATTGACAGCGGTCAGGGTGTGAAGATCAGCAGACAAAACCTCAGGGGAAATGTTTTTATAGTCACGGAACTGGATAGGTCGTTTTGGGTTAGAAGCAGGCGAAGTTGAAGGCACTTCCAGGGAGATGACCCTGTGGTCTGAGACACCCAGGTCATATACAGACAAGTTATTAAGTACAGTGTCTGTAATCACCAAATCCAGAGTATGCCCCCTGTTGTGCGTAGGGGCGTCCACATGTTGGGTGAGGTTGAGAGATTCCAAAAGAGACTTCAAATCTGTAGCCAGAGAGGAAGAGGAATTGTCCATGTGGATATTTAGATCGCCAAGAAAAATAGTTTTTACAGGGGAGGTGCAGAAAAAAGTGAGGAGGTCATGTATTTCTGAGTTAAATGAAACATGTGGTTTGGGAGGTCTATAAATCAATATAACGTTCATCAGGAGTGGGGCTTTGAAGTTGAAGGCCAAACATTCAAAAGAAGAAAAATTATGAGAAGACAGATGTGACAATTTTAAATTACTGCGGTAAATTACAGCCAGACCACCACCGCGGCCAGTGCTGCGGGCTCTCTGCAGATAACTGTATCCAGATGGACAAGCTTCATTCAGAGAACTGAACACGTCTGGTTGATGCCAGGTTTCTGTGAGGCACATGAAGTCCAAGTTTTTCTCCAGGATGTGATCATGAATTAGACATGATTTATTGGATAGTGATTGTACATTGAAAAGTTCTATTTTAATGCTAGTTGGTGTAGGAGCTTTTTGAACCGGTTTAAGCAGACTGAAATCCACTCCACGTTTTCCTTGCCACCTCGTGCGCTGCGGACTACAAGGGACTACAGACGCAGCGTTCTGATGACGTAGTTGAGGTGCGACACGTCTCCCGGACGGAATCAATTCAGAGCGAGAATAAACAGATTTCTTTCGAGAGCCTCTATGGATGTAACGAGGTCTACGCAGAAGTCCCAGTTGTTTGATGATGGAAACAGAAGATGGAATGGAGCAGTTGTTAAGTCCAAGCAGCTGCGAAGCGGAGTAGGTCAACATCACGCCAGCCAAACCGGGGGAAGCTAGCACAGAGCTAGCCGCTAACAGCAGACCCACGGCTCCGAGAGAAATAAACAAGAAGCAGTGAGATGTAACTTGAATGAGCATGACTCGAAGAGGAGCACAGGAGAAAGTCCAGAACGGTCCAGACCACACAGGAGGTTGACAGAAGCAGCAGGTAAGCAAAACAAAAAACTGCAGCCACGTAGTTCTCCAAGCAAAGTTTGTGCAAGGTTTGTGCTGGAGTTTGACAGGAGGCAGACAGCCCAATATTCCGGTTAGGAAGTACTAACCAAGCTGTCCGTAAAGTCCTTGATAAAAAATTAAAAAACCACTGAACAAAAGTCCAGATAAACGTCCAAAAATTAAAAATAGCAACAGTAAAACAACTTTTCAGCGTGGAGAAGCGGCGAACATCACGCCAGCGTCCTCTCCATTAACGCACCTGTTAGTCTGTTTCTTATTTGTAAAAATAAGTGAGAATAAAAAAAACATTGTAAATATGTTCTATAGTGTTGAAATTGTTTATTTGTGATGCAAAATCTGAACTTCATGTTCCAATGCAGTGTTTTATTTGCATAGAATCTCTAAAATCTAATTTTGCTTTTTGTTTTTTCTTGATGTTAAACAGTTTTAGTTGTTTTGTAACAAGTATAATGTAAAATAATGCCAGATATTGAAAGTTCTAAATATTCTGAACAAATGTGCTGAAGCACTTGGCCATAGGACATTTTCTTCATATTTTCTAGTGAAAAACAAGTAAAAAATGCCAGGCGGAAATTTGAGACTTAGGTTTAAAAGGTTAAGAGGCAGCGGCGGGTTTTGTGTTTCAGCTTCATGTTCTCCTCCATGAAGACTTAGCCGGTTTGGATGTTGTCAGTCCATACAATGGGCGTTATTAGTGGAGCCTGCTGTCATCGCTTGTAACGGTGACAACGTACCTTTAAACCGGAGGTACAGGAGGGCAATCTGACCGTTAAGTATCCACAATATTCTTGGGGGTGTCACTGTAGAAGCGATAATGTGTCGTACTTCCGTTTGACCCCGGAAGTAGAATTTTTGCATTGGCTCCTCGTTGTTTGCTTGTTAATCTGCGCGCATCGTAGAAGTTCTGTTAAAGTTCTGTTTTCTGTTATTTTGAGCTAATATTGTCACAAAGATGTCTTGAGGAGCTCGGGTACCTGTTGCGCTGTTCGTGGCTGTACGAATAATCAGACGAAGCTGAATTTGTGGCTGCAACTAGTGTGTGTTGAACATGCTCCGATAAGAAAAACCCGCATCCTTCTTTGTGGCTGGGCTACGAGAAACCACCTGAAAAAAGTCACCGTGTCCTCCAGAGGATCGAGAACACCAGGTATGATTTAAGAGACAGCTTTTAGTGTTATGATTTTATGTAGTCAGTAATTAAATTATACTAATATTTTCGTTCATAACTGGCAAATAAACACACGCACCTATATGTATGCTGTGTGTGCGTTTATTTATACATATCTCTATATATCTATATATATAATATAGGTGTGTGTTTATATATATATATATATATGTGTGTGTGTGTGTGTGTGTGTTCATAAATGAACCCTAATGTTTGTATAATGTACTTTTACTTTCAGATGGGCTTGATGAGAGTGTGGAGCTGCTCAACACCACCAGTCACATGCAGCATGACTGTTGGAATGTGGATTGACATAATGTCAGAACAAACCAACAATCTTATTCTATGGTTGCCCCGTGAAACAATTAAAGCAACATGTTTTGCAGAAAGCTAAAAACTTGGACTCCAGAAGTGAATCATACATGCAAATAACACTGTGAAATATTTATTGGCTGTTTCTCCCTCTGGAATAATCATGTTTATTTCAGATGCTTATGGTGGTAAATGCAGTGACAGGTATATAACACAGAACTCTGGGTTTCTGGACTATCTGCGTGCTGGAGATCAGGTGATGGGTGATCGTGGTTTCACAGTGAGGGACCTGCTGCAAGAGCTATGGTGTCAATGTAATCGTTCCAGCATTCACACGCAAAGGATGCCAGCTTATTTCAAGTGAGAAGACATTAAATGTAAACATTTTTCTCAAACATGTACAGTACTGGTGTACTTGCTGTAAACGTAACACAACTCAACATGTTTTTTAAAGGATGCAATGTTAACTATATTACATTAGAAAAGTATTTGCTAAAATGATTCATTTGTTATGTACAATAGTTGACTGTTAACCTTCTTACAAGGTTAGGTTTTTGTGTGCACTATATCAGTTAATTTTGGATTAAACTACTGTTTCTATCTAAATGTCACTTTTGTCATTATCAAGTTTTTAAAGATCGTTTCCTGTCTATTTCATTATTTGTTTTCATTTACTGTATTTTATTAAAAGTTCTCAAGGTGCTTCATTTGTGAATCAGTAAAGTCTTTGTCAAAAGAAATGTCAAGCTCCAGGTGCTCAGTTGGTGTCCAGATAAACATCTTGCAGCTCAAAAGTCCAAAGCAACATCATTGTTAGCTGGACCTGGAGATGTGTAGTTTTAATGCTTAGACTGGGCTTTATGTTTGTTTAAATAAAGTGTCCCAGCTCTCTTAACATAACAGGACCAACCTTGTTAATGTGAAGATACTGATAAGCTTCAGAGCTTTTCAGATTGCTCATCGCTTCGCCATCTGAAGCAACTGTCAAAGTAGCTAAATATGCTAATGTACGTTATTTTCGGCCACTTCTTCAAGTCGTCCTCCCACCCCTCAACAGCTGTAGGTAGCGGTAAAACAATATCTCTACATTTGAGTTGTGATAGTTTGTGTTCCCACATATTTTATGACCTAAAACCTCTGACGAAAACCGGTTAGCGCGTTGCTAGCGTGTAACAAAAGTGCCGGTTCTGACTTTCGGCGGAAGTCGTTCACATAATTCGCGCAAAGCATCATGGGGCGTAGGAATATTGTGGATAGGGATGATAATGACTGATAATGGCTATTTAATGGTTGATAACATCCGAAGCGGGTGAAGACTCTGGATGTGTGTTTCAGCTTCACCTGGTGTCACGTGCTGCGTGACGTCACCGTTTAAAGAAACATTTATTTATTTATTTCACACCAAGACACAAACAGGTGTTTGGTGCTTTTGTTTGAAAGTCCAAAAACAGCTACAGGCTGATACCAAAGATGAGCAGTATTTACATGGTTTTGTTTGTTTAGAGTCAAAGTGTAATATGATCTGCAGTTTTCCACACTGTATTCTTTGATGTAGACTGTTGTCATGAATTGTGCACAAGACTTTTGCTGTATATAGTTTATTGGTGTCAATACAGTGGTGAAAAAATAATAATCTTTTGTGTTTTTGACTTTCTTTCATAGATAAATGCTGCACTCACAAAATCAAATAATTTGAAAGTGCCATAGTCTTGCAAGTGCTTTAACACAGTTGAAATGAACTGGTTAAATACACAGCTGTAACTCTTGTTTTTAGGTAACTTTAATATGATTTCAATTTACACAATATAAACATTTCAGCATAATTGCTGAAGATGACATGCAGGGTTTTACTCTGCTCTTGTCATATTATGGCTGTATTTGAATCATTTGTTGTAATTTTTCCTAGTTAAACTGTAGTGAACCAGGTAAATACACACTCTTTGAAAATTGTGAAATTAAGGTATGTTATATAATAAATCTTAAAAATGTAAAATATGTGTTATGGCTAAAAAATGCAGAAAATAGTGAGTTTTTTTCTTACTTGTTGAACCTATGTGGAACAAAAAAGGAGCAGAATAAATACAGAGAAAACAGGAAAGTTAAGTAAATCACAGTAAAAGCATTACAATATATTTTAACCCTAAAATATCCTGAATCATTAAAAAAAGTAATTTATTCGATAAATAAATAGGTAGAGAGCATAACCCCCCCAATGTTAGACCTAAAGTTACGCCCTTGGTTGGGGCTCACTCTGTTACTACCACACCATTTATTTGGTTAATATTTGTAAAATTGACTGAGTTAACGCCAGTTTTGTGTTTTTTAAAGTCAGTTGGGTGTGGTACTTCTGGAATTCAATTCAGTTTATTTATATAGCTCCAAGTCACAACAGAAGTCGTCTCAGGGCACTGAACATTCACAGACATAAAAAAACAAAACTTTTTTTTTTAATTAATGTTCTCTATCTAAAAACGCAGCAGATTGTGTTGAATCTTCACTTAATCACAGTATTCCATCCTGAGCAAGCACAAGGGAGACAGTGGAAAGGACAAACTCCCTTTTAACAGGAAGAAACCTCCAGCAAAACCAAGCTCATGACAAGTGGCCATCTGCTTCGACCGGCTGGGTTCAAAAGCAACAGGAAGGAGAAAAAGACATTTGGATCGACTCCAAAAGTTATTCAGTTGTGCATCCTTTATTTCTTTCTGTGAGGTTTAATAAAATTGGTCCTTTGGTACAGTACATGAGATATGTTGGTAACAGCCACATACACACACAGGATAAAACGTTATCATGTGCCTTCACATTTCAGTGACAGGTGATAACTACTGTAACATTAAAGGACTTTAAAAAAACGAGAGGAAACCTTTTATTTTTACTCCTTGTATTTTATCTTCTTGAAAAGAAGCACATAATGTCATGATTTCAGCTCCCTGCCTCATCTGCTCTTTGCCACCTGCAAGCATTCTTGGCCATGCCCACTTCTCAGCTCTGCACAGTAAACAGCTGCTCAGCTGCAACAGGAAGTTTATCCTGCAGTATGGGCTGCAAAAAGGTGCAACAGGAAGCTTTTTCTGCAGCTCTGGACTGCACAAATGAGCAGCAGGTGCTAAGTTTTTTTAAATAATTTATTTTAAATAAAAATGTCATGCCAGTCATGCAGCTCATTCATCAATCAGTCAGTTGTGTGTCATGTCCAGGGGTTATGGCAGTGGTGTGCCCTCAAGGCCTGCAAGGTCTTCTCTGCTGGCCTTAAAATTATTTAACATTTAAATTAAAATTTAAAATTAAAAATTTAATTTTTTAATTTTTATTATATTTTGTCCATGAATACGTATTACATAATTCCAAATGGTCTGTCCGCTTTCTTTCATTGCCACCCCCCTGGTTGAGCTGCTTGCAGACGTGTATTTTCATATTTAAGCATTTAACCAATCACATTTCAGCCACTATTTGTTGCCAGGGGCAAAGAAATCTGCCTGGAGGCCTTCACATTCAGTTCTGCAAGCCCTGTAGCTATCTCGACCAAGCTGTTGCTTCAACCAATCAGATTTTGAGTTGGCGACACCTGATGTTTATGGGCGACACCAAAAGCCTTCTTTGCAACACTTACGTTTTCTGTACGCCATACGGAAACGTCAGCGTATTCACACGCTTTGATTGGATAGTCAAAGAGCGTGACGTCACGTCCGCTGAGCGGAAGCTGATAGTCGGGTCGGGCTGTCCACTAAAATAAGCTTTTTCGCTAATTTCTTTTTTAGAATCTATGTAGGTTTTAACAGTTTTGCAATGGTCCAAACTTGCTGTGTAATTGGATGTAATGTCCGGTCACACGACCGGAAAGGTAAAAAGATAGAAAACGGACTTTCTGTTTACTGTTTTCTGTCTGGAAACAAGGCGAGGGAGCTCATGTGTTGGACGTAACAAAGATGGATGGCCTGATATCAGCGGTGACATGTCCTGATACAATTTTCTCTATGTCCCAAGATAACTGCTAGTTTGTTCCAGACATTTTGGTGAGTGTCTAAATTCAAATTGATGAGTTTTGTTATATTATTTATAGATGATTATTGTTTGAATTGATTGTTTGAATTGATTTTGTTTTAAGAAGGAGCAGATATGATACAATTTTTTTCTTCTTCTGCTACCTTTCATTTTATATCTTGTTTTTTTCCCTTTCTGTAAATGGGTCTGTAAATTGTCTGTGTTTTTAAAAAAAAAGCTCACAATTTCAAAGGTTCAACTAACATTTCTTTATTTTTCATTTATTCATTTTATAATTTTATAATACATTAATGTGTCCTGTTCAGCATCTTTGCCATCTTTTTATTGTCTCACACAAAACTGTCTAATCAGACAAGCTCATAACAGAAGCTGTGACCTCAAATTATTACCCGGGGAAATTGTGTTAGCTGACAGAGGGTTTCATATTAAAGACAGTGTAATAACAAATAATCAGGATTTTTGGTGAGTAAAATGTTGCAATATTCCTAAATAATATTGTAGTTTTATCAGGTTATTTTAGATGCTTTTTTATGTGTGTCGTAGCTGTACCTGCAGTAGAAGTTTATAGCTATAAAATAGTTATTGAGGCTTGGATTGATTCAGACGGAGCACTACTGATGGCCTAGGTGTGAAATGCACAGCCCGCCACTGGGTTATGGTGAGGCTACGTGCTAACACTAAAGCTGGAAAACTCCAGATACCGTCTTTCTTTCTGTTGAACGTCCACTCGTTGGACAACAAGATGGATTTGCTTAGTCTGAGAGCGGGCGCCTCAGAAGAGATGATGAAGTGTGTGGTGCTTTTCCGCACAGAAACATGGATTACCGTCAAAATGCTGGATTCAGCCTTCCAGCTGGATGACAGACTTTTTATTTGAGCGGATCGCTGCAACGAGCTAACGGGGAAATCGAGGGGAGGTGGAGTATGCATTTACATGAGTAGAAATTGGTGCACAAACTTTATGCTGATTAACCATCATTTCTCCAAGGCTTTGGAGCAGCTAACAGTGAAATGTCTACCACATTATCTACCCTGTGAGTTTACAGTGGCTTTCATAACAGTTGTTTACATAGCTCTGGATGCTAATGCTAAGGATGCTCTGCAGGATCTTCATGATCTCTTCATCTCGTTGCAGAGCAAACACCCTGAGGATCTTTACATAGTGGTTGGAGACTTTAATCACGTGAATCTAAAAGACTGCCTTTCAAGATTTTACCAGCATGTGGCCATATCAACACGTGGGAATAACACGCTGGACCATGTTAACACAATCGTAAAAGATGCATACAAAGCTGAACAAAGCTGAAAGCTGCTCATACAGACTCATGTTTTTGCGGTTGTTCGAAGTAATGTTTTTATGCTATTAGTGCTTAGTGTATTTTTAGTTTGTTTTTCTTAGTTCATATCTTAGATGTTACAGTTTTTCTTTTACAGTTTATTGTTGGATGTAACTGGGAACCTGTGTACATAATCTCGTTTCGTAACATGTACCATATGTAGTACGAATGACAATAAAGAATCTCTGACTCTGAACCCTGCCCCCACCTAGGACTATCTGATCACGGCTGTGTCTCAATTCAGGGGCTGCATCCTCATGAGTGCGCATTTGTCGGCCGCATACGTCATTGCCCCGCGCGGAGGACTGTCCCAATTCGAAGACTCCTCCTCATGCGGCCGAGGAATGCGGCCTACTTCCTGCCGAAATCGAAGGATGCATTCGTGGAACCTTCAAGACGGAGGCTATCCCAGAATTCATAGCGCCAGCAGAGATTTCGCGGGGGGGGGGACTTTCTGCGTGCAGGGTCGGGGCTGCTGCGTGTTGTTGAGTCATCAGCTCGTTCTGACAACAACCTCAGCGCGAATATTCATTCAACCTTTATTTAGTCATTTCAAACAACCTCAGCGCAAATATATCTCATTAAAATTTAACTACAGAAACGACTAAAAAAAACGTGTTAGCTGAATATATATTAGTGTTTCTGAGTTTACTGTTTTTGAAGAACTGATTACAAATCAGATTATTTTCCAAGGGGCGATCTGTTAAAACTCAGAGTGGACCTATGAGAGACAAGTTGTTCAGTAGCTCAACCGGTTAAGCATCCCACAATTGGCGCAGAGATACTTTTCTCGAAGCTGGTTCGAATCTCACTCGGTACGGTTAAAACTTATTTTACGTTTGTCTTTTATTGGATAAAAAAAAGAAGGAGTTTCACAAACTCCTTTTTAATCTCAGTCCTCATTTTTTTATCCAATAAAAGACAAACGTAAAATAAGTTTTAACCGTACCGAGTGAGATTCGAACCAGCTTCGAGAAAAGTATCTCTGCGCCAATCGTGGGATGCTTAACAAGTTGAGCTACTAGACAACTTGCTTTTCATAGGTCCACTCTGGGTTTTAACAGATCGCCCCTCGTTCTTAACAAACAGTAAACTCAGAAACACTATACAGTATATACATGTATTCAGTTTAGTAATATATTTTAGCGGCGTCCCTTCTCTTTCCACACACACACACCAAGCGCGCACACAAGAACTTCCCACCCATTTCAAGAGAACGCCCCACCCACTTCAATGCCGGCTCTCCGGAAGGCTAGACCGTCCCATTTCAGCAGTTTCGCTCAGCCCACCCGGCCTTGCGAGTGCGTGGCCTACTCGGCCCAGCTATGCTGGGTCCTCATGAGGATGCAGCCCCTAAATTGAGACACAGCCCACATCTTAGTCTTCCTGGTCCCTGTTTACCTGTCTCTGCTGAGACATTCCAGAACAGTACAAAAGAAAGTTAAATGTTGGATCCAGGACAGTGGCCCCATACTGAGAGATTGTTTTGAGCAAACAGACTGGGAGATTTTCAGAGAAGCTGCTAAAAATGGAAGAGCACTAGACCTGGACCTGGACCAATATGCTTCCTCAATTCTGGGGTACATTAGAAAAAGTACTGATGATGTCACCGTAATCAGATATGTTAAAAGTTACTCGAACAGAGAAGCACACCTGACACCCCAAAGCAGGCCTCCCACATAACTAGGGAGGGAGGGGCGAGGAGACAGGATGGAGTGCACAAGAAGAAAAAAACCCAAGGACAACAGAAAAAGAAAAGCTGACAGGTAGGAACCTGGGAAAAACTGAAAAAGGGGAAAGAACACCTATGCCCAAGAATTCAGGTGGATGGCCAAGGGACTATCCAGGGTGAGGCAGGTGTCCAGGTAGCTTGTCAGGGGATTGTCCATTGCTTCTTAAGGATGGTGTATGTCTGGATCCTCCTCGAGTGAGGCCAGAAAGAGGTGATCAAGCCGGTGACCCTGCAGCAGGCGAGGAGCCCGGAGATCCTGAGGCAGGAGTAGAGATCACCTTGGGAATTGCATGCAGTGTGGGAAACACCTTAGGCTACGTTCACACTGCAGGCAAATCCGACCCAAATCTGATTTTTTTTGCCCCATCTGACCCGTATCCGATTTTTTTATCAGAGTCTGAACGCACCAAATCCGATGTTTTCAAATCCGACCCAGGTCGTTTCAGTATGTGGTTTTAAATCAGATATATATCTGATGTTTTCAAAGCGACTGCAGTCTGAACGCTCATGTGATTTACATCTGACTTTTTCAGAACACGTGTGGTTCATTTAATTGAGCCCGCGCGTGTTTGTACAGACAGAGGGGACAGCAGCAGCTCAGAGCTTAGAAGCTTCATGTGGTGTGGGACCCTTGAGAGGCATGGGACACTCAGGAGCTACAAGAGGCTTGAGGCTAGGCCTGAATGATTAATCACATTTGCGATTATCTCGCGATATGTTAAAACGCAATTCTCTAATCGCACAGGCTGCGATTTGTCTGGTCACGTGACTTGGGAGTGAGCCGAGCCGAGCGGAGCAACCGAGCAGGCAGGGAGGGGGAGAAGTCAACACCGTGCGCTCCAACACAATGGCTTCAGGCTCGACAGAAGTCATAAAAGTTAAAAATCGGGTAAGTTAGCCCATATAAACATGTATCTGATCTTAGAGGCTGAAACACCAAGACAGCGGGAGATAAACAGAGAGCGAGCTGGTCATGAGACCGGGCCTGTTTTTTACGGTGCCCTGTTAGCAGCTAGCTTAGCAAGCTAACGTTCTGCGTGAAAAAGCGCATTCATTATCTGATTTAAAAAAACAACTGTTTTGTCATTAGTGATATGAATTAATACAGAACCAGCAACACACACGTTTTGCGCAAGCTGATTTTTAAAAAACTTGCAATGTTTAATGATTGTTAGCTTAGATTTAGCATAGCTATTTCGATGAGGTGATGCATTTTCTCATTACGTGTATTACCAAACCTGGTCGTGATGTTACAACTATTATACTATCCTTTTTATTGTCAGTTTTAAATAAAAATGTTAATTATTATGTTCAGTAATGTGAAGTTATTTAGTCATCACATTTTGCATTCACTTAACGTTGACAAACTGAGAAAAGCTAAAACCTGTACATTGTTTTTAACGTACAAAGTGAGAAGATTTTTCTGGTCCTCAATTTTTGCAAGAGTGAGAGTGGAGGATGTAAATTTGTGTATTTATTTTTTATTTTGTATTACAGGACATGCACTAAAGGATGACAGTGTCAAGAGCAATTCTCCCACAGTTGGAAGAAGGAGGCAGCAATGACTGAAGCACCGAGGGAGCTCAAACTTTCTGAACACAGCCTCATCACTGAATGTCCAACAAGATGGGAATCCAAAGAAATGATGATTACCAGGGTGCTAGAGCAGCTCAAAGCCATTTCTCAGGTGCTGTCAGGTGACCGTTATGCATGCTCCCTTATCCCAACCTGGCAGGATATTGAGGTGTTGGAGTCTATTCACAAGCCTCTGCATCCTGCTGTTACTGACTGACTATAATGTTTACATTATTGTTCCAAGAGGTTTTTTTTTTTACATCTAAAAGATTTAATAAGAACAGATACTAGTTTATTTTGTGTTCACTGAGTTTGAATTCCCAGAATGTGTTGGTTAAAGCAGATTCTCTTTGTTTTTTGCACTTTATTTTTTATGATGTTACTGACTGGAAAGCAGTAAGTTTAATTTTTTATATCTAATTTTTTACATTTATTTATTAACTGTCGTGAAGTTCAGACAGTAGTTAGGAAGTTCACTTAACTCATTTACTATTGCGTTTATGAAACAAGAAAAAATAGAAATGGTGAAAAGAAAAGTCATACATTTGCTTGCTTTATTGTAATCTCTGCTTTAAATAAATTTGACATTGTTTATTATAAAACAGATTTATTGCTTCTGTTTGTTGAAAAATACTTGAGAAGGTATTAAAAAAATAATCGCAATTTATAGAAAAAAATCGCAAATAGATTATTTTCCAAAATCGTTCAGCCCTACTTGAGGCCCAAAAGAGGCTTGGGGCCCAGAAGAGGCTTGGGACCTAGAAGAGGCTGGCTCGTCTGCTTCGTTGGATGAGGCCAACTTGTCTGCTTCATCGGATGAGAATATGTGGCTTCCTCGGGGTAGGCAGGAAATGTTGCTGCAGCTGGACTTGCAGGTTGAGCGAGGACCTCAGGAGGAGCAGGTTGAGCGAGTCTATGGAGCAAGGACCTCTGAAGAAGCAATGACCTCTGGAGGAGCAAGGGCCTCTGGAGCTAGGATCTCAGGAAGGATGAGGAACTCTGGGACCAGGACCACAGCAGGAGCAAGGGCCTCTGGAGCAGTGTCTGTGGAGAGAAACAGAGGTTCTCCTCCTGATGGACCCGATGGGTCAAGTGCTGGTGCGGAACCTAGCGTAGCAGGTGCTGAGGCAGAACCCAGCATGTGAGGAGCTGGTTCAGGACTTAGCGAGGCAGGTGCTGGTGCAAGAACCAGCAAAGTAAAGAGCTGGTACAGGGACCTGCGAGTCCATTGCTGGTACGGAAACCAGCAAGTCCAATGAGTCCATAGCCGATGGTGCAGGGCAGACAATATCATCTCCAAACCCCCACTGAAGCACAGGGGTAGGGGTTATCCTCCCCGCAAGCCACAGACACGCAGGTGCAGGGGCCGTCCTTCCCACAAGCCACAGACACGCAAGTGCTGGGGCCATCCTTCCCACAAGCACAGACAAGCAGGTGCGGGGATTCGGCTGATCTATTGGTTGATGTGACCCCTCAGTTGGATGAGAGCCTGATCGCCCTTCTGGCAAGTGAGGGCTTGGGTGCCCCTCCACCAGTGAAATTCTCCCCCTCTTGCCCTTGTGCATCTTGTAAGGTGGATGTAGGAGCTGCAGGTCAGTGGGTCCGGACCGGTTCTGCGTGCTGGACCTCCTGCCATGGCGACGTGAGCCAGGACCAGGAGGCAAGCTGGAGCTCTTCCGGCTCGGGATCCTCTCCTGAGCGGGTGGCGTAAAAGTGACGAGGGTGTCGAGAGTAACGTACAGGTTTAATGGTCAGACACGTTCCATAGAACTGGGATGTCCACCTCTCTTCCTCCTTTACCAGGAGTGGAGATGGGAGGATTTCCACCTCGCAGCTTCAAGGGTTTCGTCTCTGGGCAGGTCTGGACTCCTCCAGCTGACGTCCGTCCCATCGGATGACGAGCTTCGCCTCCTTTTGCTCCCTCTTTTCCTTGTCCCGCTGGGCAGTTTTGTCCGCCTCACGGATGAGCCATTTGAAAATGTCAATTTTCCTGCTAGGTTCTTTACGATCTGGGCTTTCTGTCATGAGCTGCAGTTTAAGGTTCAAACCTATGCGCAAGAAAACAGGAGGACTCAATAGTGAAAATAAATAATAATTTATTGAACAAAACTAAATGCTGACAGAGCAGCAAAACTTACTTTAAAGGTGATACGACAGATGGAGCAGACACAGACCATAACACCATGGAAGGGTAAAGCCCAGATACCAAATGAATGAAAAAACAGTCTAAATACTGACACTGATGAGACAGTGAGGAGCACCTGGGGTGATTAGAATAAGGATCAGTTGTGGATGATGACACAGAAAACAGAGGTGCAGGAAAACCAACAGAACCGTGTCAGGACCAGCCTCAGTTTGACAGTCCTGTTAGATTGGTAATGCAGTGACGTCATATTTTGGAAAAACCCCACTTTGACTGTTCACGTTTGTCTTTTTGAAAATGTTTTGAATTTGTTTTGAGTGATTTGAATGCATGTGGTCAGTTCTGAAGTACAAACCACATTCCAAAAAAGTTGGGACACTAAACAAAATGTGAATAAAAACTGAATGCAATGATGTGGAGGTGCCAACATCTAATATTTTATTCAGAACAGAACACAAATCACAGATCAATAGTTTTAATTGAGAGAATGTAACATTTTAAGGGAAAAATATGTTGTTTCAAAATTTCATGGCGTCAACAAATCCCCAAAAAAGTTGGGACAAGTCCATTTTTACCACTGTGTGGTATCCCCTCTTCTTCTTACAACACTCAACAGATGTCTGGGGACAGAGGAGTCCAGTTTCTCAAGTTTAGAAAAAGGAATGCTCTCCCATTCATGTCTAATACAGGCCTCTAAGTGTTCAATCGTCTTGGGCCTTCTTTGTCGCACCTTCCTCTTTATGATGCACCAAATGTTATAGGTGAAAGATCTGGACTGCAGGCTGGACATTTCAGTACCCGGATCCTTCTCCTATGTAGCCATGATGTTGTGATTGCTGCAGAATGTGGTCTGGCATTATCTTGTTGAAAAATGCAGTCTTCCCTGAAAGAGATGATGTCTAGATGGGAGCATATGTTGTTCTAGAACCTGAACATAGTTCTCTGCATTAATGGTGCCTTTCCAGACATGCAAGCTGCCCATGCCACAAGTGCTCATGCAACCCCATACCATCAGTGATGCAGGCTTCTGAACGGAGCGTTGATAACAACTTGGGCTATCCTTGTCCTCTCTGGTCCGGATGACATGGCGTCCCAGTGTTCCATAAAGAACTTCAAATTGTGACTCATCTGACCACAGAACAGTCTTCCATTTTGCCACACTCCATTTTAAATGACCCCTGGCCCAGTGCAAACATCTGAGCTTGTGGAGCTTGCTTAGAAATGGCTTCCTCTTTGCACTGTAGAGTTTCAGCTGGCAACGGCGGATGGCACGGTGGATTGTGTTCACTGACAATGCTTTCTGGAAGTATTCCTGAGCCCATTCTGTTATTTCCTTGACAGTGGCATTCCTGTTTGAGGTGCAGTGACGTTTAAGGGCCCGGAGATCACGAGCATCCAGTAGAGTTTTACGGCCTTGACCCTTACGCACAGCGATTGTTCCAGATTCTCTGAATCTTTTGATGATGTTATGCACGGTTGATGATGATAACTTAAAAGTCTTTGCTATTTTACGCTGGGTAACACCATTCTGGTATTGCTGCACTATCTTTCTGTGCAACAATGGTGGAATTGGTGATCCTCTTACCATCTTGGCTTCTGAGAGACACTGACACTCTGAGAAGCTCTTTTTATACCAATCATGTTGTCAATTGACCTAATTAGTGTTAATTGGTCTTCCAGCTGTTCGTTATATGCTCAATTTCCTTTTTCCAGCCACTTATTGCTACTTGTCCCAACTTTTTTGGGATTTGTTGACACTGTGAAATTTTGAATCAACTTATTTTTCCTTTAACATGTTACATTTACTCAGATTAAACTTTTGATCTGTCATCTATGTTCTATTACGAAGAAAATATTGACATCTGCCATCTCCACATCATTGCATTCAGTTTTTATTCCCAAATTGTTTAGTGTCCCAACTTTTTTGGAATACATCTCCTGCCTTCAGATTTTTGCAACAGCGTTAAAAATCCAAAAGACATCTAGGCATTGTTTTTGGATATGTCTTGTATATTTCAGCTGCTATATTGCAATCCATATTGCTATTCCAGTCCTAACTGTGGATGAGATGTTTCTTCCTGCCCTGAATTTAATGCTGAGTGTCACGCCGACTGCACCCATGATTGCTAATTATTTATTACAGCCTCGGGTTTTGTGGTGGCACGCCGGCTTCAGTCAAACATGGTTATTCTTCGGACATGGTTATGTGGTGCACAAAAACATATTCAGTCCCAGTCATCACTGATTTCTCGCAGAAGTCTGAAAAATCTTCATGTGTTGACAAGGTTATTTTTTAAATTGTAGCCCTGAAGCCTTTCTTTCTTTTCGTTTGTTCAAAATCTGTGTGTGTACTCAAACCCCAAGATGTTTTACATACATAACAAGTGAGAGTTACATCACATTTCTTTTATTTTGCAGTCCTTGCATCAGCCTCCTAAGAAAGCATTTCCTTGAATTTGCTGGAAATTAAATGCAGTTGGTTCTCATTTTCACATCCAAAACACAGAGCTTTAGGCTTGGTTATTGACCTTTAGGTTTAACAGGGGGCACCATGTTTGACCCCACGACATGACTCTGTCTAGATTAGCCAAGACACCCTCTGAAGTGTGATTTAGCCCTCTGGTGACACGTGGACTGCTTCATACTGAGCTGAGAGGGCCTGAATGGAAGTGTTCATTAGGACTAGATTGGTTGGGGGTCTAAATATGTGTATAGGATACAAAATTAAGCTCCGTCTTAGCTGGTGGGTATTTACTGTACAGTATAAGTAAAAGTTAAAAGTTCACTGGAAGAGATTGTACTTTAAATTGATCTGCTTTCAATGCTTTGACGTCTTTCAAAGACAACACCACCAACTTTGTGTCCAAGTTGCATTTTTATGATTTTAATTCTCATTGGACTGAAACTGTTGAGGACTTGTTGGTGCCTCCAAAAGTGACTCAAAAAACTGGCAATGTTTTTGTTGTACTCGCTGTATTCTGTGTGATTGTGAGCTATGTAGCTGCATTTTGCTTGTCCTCTTTTAATCTAATATTAGCCTATGCTGGTGAAGATTCTCAGTCGTCCAGGACATGATAAAATCAAAAAAGGTGTTCAATACAGAACAACTGGACTTTATTTGTAACAAACAAGACGTTTCGCTTCTCATCCGAGAAGCTTTATCAATTCAGTTAGGAGACAGTGAGAGGGAGAAGTTATAACAGGACAAGCCATTGACACGCACCAACATATGTAAATTGGAAACTAACACCCCCACATACTTGGGATAACACGTACCTGTGACCCATTCAAAGTTCAGTGTGTGAAAACAGAGCTTACAGAAAACACACACACATCCTACTGTATGTAAAATGACAAGTCACACTTCACACATTGATAGCAGGGACCTGTCAAAGTCTTTGTTAGTCTAATTCACAAACGAGGCTCCTCTGTTCTCATCAGGTGTGAGACGCCTGGGAACCAAACCCAGGGCCGCACCATAAGTTTTAGAAAGTTGAAATCTTAGACCTCCTCCTCTGTTTAACGATGGTTTCTCTCTTTTTACATAAATCGCCTCCTTCACACCTCTCTCAAACCACCTGTGCTCTCGGTCCAAAATATGTACATTCTGGTCCTCAAAAGAGTGTCCCTTGTCTGTGAGGTGGAGGTGAACAGCTGAGTTTTGTCCAGAGGAGGAGGCTCTCCTGTGTTGGGACATTCTTCTGTGGATGGGCTGTTTAGTTTCTCCAATGTATAAGTCTGGACAGTCCTCGCTGCACTGGACTGCATAAACTACACCACTCTGTTTGTGTGTAGGTGTTTTGTCCTTAGGGTGGACCAGCCTCTGTCTGAGAGTCCTGCTGGGTTTGAAATGTACTGGGATGTTGTGTTTGTTGAAAATCCTTCTGAAATTCTCTGATAGTCCAGCAACATAAGGGATGACAATGTTTTTTCGTCTGTTCTCCTTTTTCTGTTCCTTATTGTGTTTTGAAATTTCCTCGCTGACTTGACAAAAGCCCAGTTAGGATATCCACATGTTTGGAGAGATTTTTCAATGTGTTTCTGTTCCTTTTCCTTCCCTTCTGTCTTCGTGGGGATGTGATCGGCCCGATGCTGTAAAGTTCTGATGACAGAAAGTTTGTGTTCCAGTGGATGGTGAGAGTCAAACAGGAGATACTGGTCTGTGTGGGTTGGTTTTCTGTAAACTTCAATGTTGAGGCTGTCCTCTCTTTCCATGTGAACCAAACAGTCCAAAAAAGAGTCAGAGTCAGAGTCAGAGAGAATTTATTGTCATTTGCACCGCATGTAGTACATGTGTTGAAAACGAGATTATGTACACAGGGTCCCAGTTACATCCAACAACAAATGCAAGAGAAAAACAATAATAACATCTAGGATTAACTAAGAGAGACATCAGCTAGTAATACACTAAGCCCTAATGTAGTAGAAAAACATCATTATAAACAGCAGCACGAACATGAGTCATTATGAGCAGATGGTCACAGATGAACGCAGCAACAAGAAACAGATCAGTATCAACATGATGTGACATTTTGCAGTGTTTATTCTTATTATTTATTGGGACAAAAAAAGGCAGCTTATTGTCATTAGCATCCTCTCTGGTGAACTTGATGTTGTTATCTACCGAGTTAATGTGTCTGGTGAACGCTTCCACCTCCCTGGCTTGGATTTTGACCAGGTATCATCCACATATCTGAACCAATGGCTTGGCGCTGTTCCCTCATAGGAGTTTAGGGCTCTCTGTTCCACTTCCTCCATGTAGAGGTTGGCAACAATGGGTGACACTGGAGATCCCATGGCACAGCCGTGCTTCTGTCTGTAAAATCTGTCATTGAACTTGAAATAGGTGGTTGAGAGGCAGCGATCCAGAAGGGTGCATATATATTATATTAGCCTTTGTTCATCTAGACTTGGCCATGCCCAAGATCTTTCCATCTTTCCGGTAGGACAAGCATCCTTCTTCTGATGGAAAGGAATGTCTCAGTGCCAACAAAGTTTAGACACTTTTAGTTTACTATACAAATCAGAGATAAAGTTTACCTGAATTTTAATGTTAGTCCAAAATTGAATAACATCTCTTCTCAGAGTTTTAAGCTATATTATATTCTTTACCCTTCTGGATTAACACTATCTGGTTATTCATTCATATTCAATATTTGCCATGTTGTCATTATTCAAACTGAAAATAAACATTACAGAATTGTGATTTTAACTGATTGGATTTGTGTCTATTTAAGTGAGGGGATTGCAATGTTACCAAAAACTCACTATAACTTTATTCAAGGTTGGTTCGTATGAATGGTTGAGGTAAACATTTGTTAAAAGGTGTATTGTTGATTGTGAGTATTATTTTTTTTTAAGATGGAAAGTTTTGTCTTACTGGAAAGATACCCCATCTTGGGGGACATGATGGGGTAGAGGCAGGGCAGCTGGCTCGGGACCTGAAAGTCCCAGGCACGATACCCAGTCATTGCACATCTCGTGATGTCTCTGAGCAGGACACCCTACCCAGGCACCCTCAATAGCTGCCCACTGCTCCACCTGGGGGTGGATGGGTTAAATAGAGAGAGCCAATCTCGCCATTGTATGAGAACATACAATGATGATAACACATCGTCATCGTCAGAAGGGGATTGTGTTGTAAAGCATGTTTTATTTATTTATTTGTTTATAAAATTTGTTCATTAAAAAAAATACTATACAAAACAATCCCATAAATGATAACATACAACATATAAAAAATGAAAGGTAGCAGAAAGAAGAACAAATCTTATTATATCTACCCCTTTTTTCAAACAATCAGTTCAAACAATAATAGTCTTCCAGTAACAGAACAAAATGAATAACTCTTTCTAATTTTTCTAACTAATACAATACACATTACGCTACTTCATTTTTTTTAACAATTCAGTTTTGACCATTTTCTTAAATGTACACATTGACTTGGCATTTTTAATTTAATTCTCCAAAACATTCCAAATGTGCACATTTTGGGCCGAGAGCACAGGTGGTTTGAGAGGGGTGTGAAGGAAGCTGTTTGTGTAAAAAGAGAGAAACCATCCTTAAACAGAGAAGGAGGCCTCAGATTCCAACTTTCAAAAACACATAATGCAGCTTTGGGGCCTATTCCCAGACGTCTCACACCTGATGGGAACAGAGGAGCCTCGTTTGTGAATTAGACTAATAAAGACTTTTAGAAACCCTTACTGTTAAGGTGTGAGGTGTGATTTGTCAATTTACATACAGTAGGTATTTGTGTGTCTTCTGTCAGCTTTTAAAAGCCTTACTTCTACACGTTGCTCTTTGAATTGAGAAAGCTACTCGGATGAGAAGCGAAACATCTTTAGTTACAAATAAAGTCCAGTTGTTTTTGTATTGAACGCCTTTTTTGATTCCATAATCCAATTCCCTGGATTGAGGTAGACCGTCCCTTCAAACTACCAGCTAAACGTAGGTGCGACCTATACACCAGTGCGACCTATCTAGGGATTTTTCCAATCTATTGGTGATAATTGGACAATGCGACCTATACACAGGTGCGACCTATACACCAGAAAATAGTAGTTCTGAATTTTGGTTTTACAAATATATCTGTCCCCTTAAGATTATAACAACTTTGTCTTTTAACAAAATGCCTTTGGATATTTAAGGGTAATGTGTTATTCTGAGCCCTATACATAACTGATAAAATATTATAATCTACCAAATCATGGAACTCTAATAACTTCAGTTGATAAAATAATGTGCTTGATGGATGACGGTAATGTTTTCTAGTGATAATTCTTACAGCTCTTTTCTGTAAAACAAAAATAGGCTTTGTAATTGTTTTACATGCCTTCTCCCAAACATCAATACATTAAAGGTGAACTATGTAGTTTCTGCAGTACCCTGGGACTTAGAAAAATTGTCATCAGGTAAAAGCATTCTGCTCCCTCCCCTCAGAGCCATATATGACTCTGAGGAGGAGCCACAGTCCGTTCTCTGTTGGACTTGAGTTCTTCAGCTCCGCCCCCTGCTGTGTGTCCGCTCGGAGCGCTTCAATATTCTGTGATTATATGTTAATAAAACATTTTAAAAATATAATAAAACCATAGAGCACTTGTCCAACAACACAAAAACCATCAGAAATCATCAGAGCTTCACGAAGCAACGTTGGACATGATTTAATTCGCTCGTGACTTCCTCTTTCTGTCAGTGCAGGTCTGGTATGTCTGGAATGCTCCGCCCCCACTACATGTCCTGTCAGCGCTGCGAAGTTCTGTGAATTATATGTTAATAAAAGTTTTAAAAATATTATAAAACCATGAATCACTGGTCCTACAACACAAAAACCAGCAGAAATCAGCAGAGGTTCACGAAGCAACGTTGGACATGATTTACCTGTAATTCGCTCGTGACTTCCTCTTTCTGTCAGTGCAGGTCTGGTATGTCTGGAATGCTCCGCCCCCACTACATGTCCTGTCTCTGCGCTCCGAAGTTCTGTGTTTATATGATAATATAACGGTTTAAAAAATATAATAAAACCATGAATCACTCATCCAACAACACAAAAAGACCATGCAATCAGCAGAGCTTCACCAGCCACTTTGGACATGATTTAATTCGCTCGTGAGTCATGACAAATCAATTTCCTCATTCCTGTGAGTGGAGGATGAAGCGATCACTTGACTTTTGGCAAAAAAACAAAATAAAAGTCCAGCTCTGGGATGAAGAAGGGATATTTAATACATTTGTGTCACATACAAAACAGTCCTGCATCGCTTTGCAATCCTTTGAATGAGAACGAGCCGCGGCGCTGAGGCTGGGACAGGTGGGGGCGTGACAAACAACTCTGTTTTTATTGGCTGGTCATTGTCCGGGTCACTCTGTGTTTTCAGTGTTTTTATAAATGCTGATAGAGAAGCAAGGGGACTATAGTTTTTTTCAGAGATTACTTTGTCTAACATCAGTTTGTCAGTAGATAGTGACAGAGTGAAGAAATATGTTAAAAATATATTGTTTGAAAAGTTACAGACTATATTACAAAGTTACATAGTTCAGCTTTAAGTGTGGAACAATGATTGCGTTATACAACAAATACAGAGTTTTGTCATTTAACAAATCTCTGTTGAGTATTTTGATTAGATAGAAAGGTGCTAAATAAGTACCGGTACAGTCTTTTTACAGTCCATCATGGCCACCTCAGCCCATGTTGTTGTACCCCCTTTGGCCTCCTTCTGCATGTTAATGAATAAATTGGCTGAAGTACACCTGAGAAATGAAGATTTTTACCCATAATTTAAAAATGCTGGTTTTCCCCAGTGTGTTTTTTAATCCTAGATGTTTCCTGTCACAGAAGAGTTCTATGAAATTGTTCAAAACAGCTCTAGGTCAAATCATGCATGAAGTTTTAGTCACCACATACTCCAAACTTTTAAGTACGAAAAGAAGCTTTCATACCAACCCAACTGTGAAGTGGTAGTAGCTGAGCTTCCTCAACACGTTCTGTGAATTGCATGAGATCGCACATAACTTTGATTTCAAGTTTAGCCAAATTGTGTAACTTGTTAGATCTTCTTATTCTAAAAGTCTGTCATGAACGGCAGCAGGCAAGTTGCATTTCTTCACAGAATACAGGACCTTTATTGTGTTCTTTGTTTGGCCTCTACTGGAAAGCATTTTCCTTATTTTTTTCTCTGTACTTTTGTACTAATTGAGGGTTAGAATAAAAGAGGAGCAGGAGATCAGGAGTAGAGTTGAGAAATCAATTAGAACAGTTGGAGAGCATCATTATACATTCACACCATCTCTGGGGAGGATGGGCTGTCACTTTGCTACAGAATCAATACAAATCAAAGAGGTGTGCACGTGTGAACACAAACTCAACCCACAAATGACTCCAGAGCCAACTCCACGAGGAAGCTTTCCACATATTTGAAGCCTCATTCTCCTCCTGCTTTCATGTACTCAAAACATGAGATGAGCTTCATTAGAAAAGTGACCCACAAACCCACATGTGCACCCCTGTGAGATCTTAGCCAGTCTTTGTGAGCACCCTTGTATGGTCTTATCCAATGTTTGTGTGCAGCCCTGTGAAGTCTTATGCCTCATCCTCACCAAACGCATGAAAATGCTTCCAATGCTCTGTGTTTGCTGCTTGTCAACAGATGTCTGTTTCCACTGCAGATGCGCAGTGGGAGGAGCGTGTGGCTCCCTTCCCGGTCAGATCCGTGTTGTTTTTATGTTCACTGGGCAGATAAAATCAGCTGTACGTGAGCCTCGTTAACACTTGAGTGGGTTTTCTACGAGCCGAACTGCAGCTCTGAAAGTCTTTGTTGAGATTAAAACTTTTTTTTATGTTTGGGGTGATGTACGCTCGAGTGGACAGCAGCAACTTTAAAAATGCCAGGTTTTCCTACCGGATGCTGTTTTCGTCCACAGAAAGTCCCGTTGTCGTTGCGTCATCACATAGCAGAGTCTCTCCCGAGTGGTTGCTGCGACGCTACGAGCAGCAGAAGCAAGAATATTCTGGCTTCCTGCTGCTCGGCTGTTCGGCTGCTCGGCTACGCGCGTGCGTGAAAAGGGACTGCGGGGTGCTGCTGCGCTGCTTGAAATGCTTTAGACGCGCCGCGTCACGCCCCTCTGCTCCAAGATGCACGGCCACATAGACCAGGGGTGCTCACACTTTTTCAGCATGCGAGCTACTTATTAAAAAAACAAGTCAAAAAGATCTACCCAATACAAAAATGCAAAACATATAATTATCTTCAAATGTATTAAGGATTCTTTTTATGTACAATGTACCTATGTTGATGTACCTTGCATAACTGAATAAGCCAATATTGCACAACACATGTAATAAATCAGGGGTCACCAACGTGGTGCCCGTGGGCACTTGGTCGCCCGTAGGGACCAAATGGGGTGATGGTGACAGCAATATAGATTTTTTAAAATTTATTTTAAAAAAAGATGGTAGAAACTGATCCCCACCCCCTTCTTTATAAGAATCTGGTATTTTACTTTAATTAATAAATGTTAAAAAATCATTAGATTTTTTTTAACTTTATAATGTCATCTCTAAAAAAAACTCCAGCAAATCTAAAGTGGTCCACAGGCCGCCAGTTGATAACCACAGTTGTAGCAGGTTGTTATGGCTCCGGACACGTTTAATTTAGTGAAGGAAGGCATAAAAATGGCTCTTTTGGTACGGAGATTTACAGCGGTGTATTTTACAGACTGTCCCTGAACGCAGCGCGAAAGTGTGTTTTGCAAACGCTCGCGCTGCGGGACAGGGAAACGTGCAGAGAACGGAGAGTAGTCAAGGAGGTTATGCTGTATGAACAGTGTCTCGTATGATTTTAATAATAAAGCCACATCAACTCCCAACCAGTATGTTTTAGCGTGCAGAGAAACATCACAGCGTCACTCACCCGGAAGATGGTGGGGGCGTTTCGCTTTGAAGTTGCTGCTGTCCGAACAGGGATTTTAGTTCCTCCACCTTTCTCTTTCTCACCTGGCTTTTGGGTGGGAAGTCCATGTCGTATTTTCCATGAACAGTCCGAAATCTGATTGTTTTAGCTTGATATGTTTCGCCGCGTTCCACCTTCGCGCCGTTGTTTTCAGAAGCTGCATGAGCATGACCTAAAGCTCTCATCTGATTGGCTGCCGTGTATGTCAATCAAGTGATGGGAGGATACAACTCAAGATTCAGTTGTCATCTGATTGGTTGCCCTGTATGTCAATCAAGTAACGGGATGTTTGATTGGCTGACAATTTTTTTAATGTCACGCTGCGGGAAAAAAAAAAATAAAATATTAATGTCACGCTGCGATCGACCAGTAATGCCTCCGCGATCGACCGGTCGATCGCGATCGACGTAATGAGCAGGTCTGACATAGACTGTCAATGTAAAGTGGCTGCTTCGGCTGCGCGAAAAGCGTTTGGTGAGGATTCAGAATTAGCCAGTCTTTGTGGGGACCCCTGTGAGGTCTTAGTCAGTCTTTGTGTGCAGTCCTGTGCGGTCTTAGCCAGTCTTTGTGGGGACCCCTGTGAGGTCTTAAGGCCCCAATATACCTGTTTCTTTTGCCTCACGCCGCTCGGCGCCGTGGGAGCGCCGCGGCAAAAGCCTTTGATCGCGGGCGTGAACGCGCCAAGCTCCAATTTTACTACGCCTACGCGCGCGCGTTGATAAACTGCCTTGCGTGTCAGCAAATGACCAATCAGCGACCTCAATTTGTCCTGTAGCCTGCACTCCAGAGAGCTGCGCTTGCACAGAGTATAATATGAACTACCTGCGCGCAGCTCACGCCAGTCCAGCGGCGCTGGGCACAAAGAACAGTATACTGGGGGCTTTAGCCAGCCTGCTATCTTAGCCAGTCTTTGTGGAGACCCCTTTGAAATCTTAGCTAGTCTTTGTTGGACCCCTTTGAGGTCTTAGCCAGTCTTTGTGGGCACCCCTATGAGCACTTAGCCAGTCTTTGTGGGCACCCCTGTGCGGTCTTGGCCAGTCTTTGTGTGCATCCTTATGAGGTCTTAGCTAGTCTTTGTGTGCAATCCTGTGCAGTCTTAGCCAGTCTTTGTGGAGACCCCTATGAGGTCTTAGCCAGTCTTTGTAGGGACCCCTTTGAGGTCTTTGCCAGTCTTTGTGGGAACCCCTGTGAGACTTGGCCAGTCTTTGTGTGCATCCTTGTGAGGTCTTATCTATTCTTTGCATGCACCCCTATATGTTCTTAGCCAGTCTTTGTGAGCACCCCTGTGTGGTCTTAGCAAGTCTTTGTGGGCACCCCTGTGAGGTCTTAGCCAGTCTTTGTGGGCACCCCTGTGCGGTCTTAGCCAGTCTTTGTGTGCACCCCTGTGAGTTCTTATCCAGTCTTTGTGTGCACCCATATGCTGTCTTAGCCAGTCTTTGTGTGCACCTCTGTGAGGTCTTATCCAGTCTTTGTGTGCACCCATATGCTGTCTTAGACAGTCTTTGTGAGCACACCTGTGTTCTTAGCCAGTCTTTGTGGGGACCCCTGTGAGGTCTTAGCCAGCCTTCCCCTGTATGGTCTTAGCCATTCTTTGTGTGCATCCCTATGAGGTTTTATCCAGTCTTTGCATGCACTCCTATGCGGTCTTAGCCAGTCTTTGTGAGCACCACTGTGAGATCTTTGCCAGTCTTTGTGGAGACCCCTGTGAGGTCTTAGTCAGTCTTTGTGTGCACCCCTATGAGGTCTTATCCAGTCTATGCATGCACACCTGTGCAGTCTTAACCAGTCTTTGTGAGCACCACTCTGAGGACTGAGCCAGTCTTTGTGAGCACCCCTGTTAGGTCATAGCCAGTCTTTGTCAGCACCCCTGTGCGGTCTTAGCAAGTCTTTGTGAGCACCCCTGTGTGGACTTAGCCAGTCTTTGTGAGCACCCCTGTTAGGTCATAGCCAGTCTTTGTCAGCACCCCTGTGCGGTCTTAGCAAGTCTTTGTGAGCACCCCTGTGCGGACTTAGCCAGTCTTTGTGAGCACCCCTGTGACGTCTTAGTGGTTAGAGCAGTTGTCCTCCAGTACAAGAGTTGGGAGTTCGATTCCACCAGCAGTCACATACCGAAGTGTATGTCTCTGGGCAAGACACTGAATCCTTCATATCCTCCAATGTGTGTCCCATTGGTGTATGAATGTGATAAAGTACTGATTCATCTTTGTATAGATCTATAGAGTGATGTATGAATGGATAAATAAGGCACATATTGTACTGTAAAGAGTTTTGAGTATCTTGATAAGATAGAAAGGCACTTGTAAGTACATTCCATTCATTGAATTTGAGGAGAAGGTATGAACTTTTAATCACAATTACTGGGAATAAATTATTGTGAAATTAATTTATGTTCTGTGCATTTTATATCTAACAG